>JAXQQM020086802.1:0-30317 GCA_034641835.2 Pinus albicaulis | reverse complement strand
AGGAAAAACAGAACCATCATGGATATGGTAAGAAGCATGTTGAAGGCAAAACATTTTCCAAATGAATATTGGGCTGAAGCTTTACATTGTGCAACATATGTTTTGAATAGATGCCCAACAAAGAGCGTTATAAACATAGTTCTTGAAGAAGCATGGAGTGGCATAAGACAATTTGTCACCCACATGAGATGTTTTGGTTGTGTATCTTATGCACACATTCCAGATCAGCTAAGGAATAAGTTGGATAGTAAGGGGGAGAAGTGCATATTTGCTGGATACAGTGAGGAATCCAAAGCATACAGATTGTATAACCCATTTACCAAGAAGTTTATGATAAGAAGAGATGTTCAATTTATTGAAGAAGAAGCTTGGGATGGAAGCATTGAGAAAAAAGTGAATGTAAAAACTTGTTTGTCTCATGAAGATGATGAGGAAGAAATGACTGAAAGATATTCCTCATTAGTAGCACCACCTCCACCAATACAAGGATAGCAAGGGACACCACAAGCAGGTATGAGAAGACCCTTGAGACGTGATGAAAGTGCTTCTCCAAGCACATCACAAGGAGCAGATTTGAGTGCTTCTACAAGCACAAGTTCAATAAGTGAAAGAGGAACCAGATTCAGAAGTTTGAATGAAATTTATGAGCAAGAAGAAGGTATGAACTATTTATTTGCATTATATTGTCATGTAGAAGATCCTATTCATTTTGAAGAAGTAAAAGATAAGAAATGGATAGATGCTATGGATGAAGAAATAAATGCAATAGAGAAAAATAAGACATGAGAGTAAGTTGATCTCCCAAAAGGTAAAGAGGTGATTGGAGTGAAATGGGTTTTTAAAACCAAAAGAAATGCTGAATGTAAGATTGAAAGGCACAAGGCTAGAATTGTTGTCAAAGGCTACAAGCAACAACAAGGAAGACACTATGATGAAACTTTTTCACCAGTCGCAAGAATGGAAACAGTGACAGTAGTGCTGTCCATAGGAGCACAACACAAGTGGAAAGTTTACCAAATGGATGTGAAATCAACATTCCTAAATGGAGTATTGATGGAAGAGGTATATGTTGAACAACCTATAGGCTATGAGAAAGAAGGACAAGAGCACAAGGTATGCAAACTGAAGAAAGCTCTGTATGGGCTGAAACAAGCACGAAGAGCATGGTATAGTAGGATAGATGCCTATCTACTGGAAAATGGGTTTGAAAAATGTGAAGGAGAACCCACATTATGCATCAAAGAAAAGGATGCTAAGATGCTCATTGTTGTTTTATATGTTGATGATGTGATATTCACAGGTAATGATGCTTACCTCATTGAAAATTTTAAAACAATCATGAAAGAAGCATTTGAGATGACTGATATGGGATTGTTGAGATACTTCTTAGGAATAGAAGTAGAGAAAAATGAAAATAAATTTTTTATTTCTCAAGCAAAATATGTGAAAGAAGTTTTGGAAATATTTAACATGCAGAATTGCAAGGCATCAATTACTCCTATAGTGATGGGATTGAAATTAAGCAAATAAGACAACAGTGAGGAATTTGATCCAAGTTTGTATAAGAGCATAGTTGGTAGCCTTATGTATTTGACTACAACTAGGCCAACTATTATGCATGCTGTTAGCTTAATCTCCAGATTTATGGAAAGGCCAAAAGAGGCACATTGGCAAGTAACAAAAAGAATTCCGAGGTATGTGAAAGGAACAAAGAGGTATGGAATTTTATACACCACTTCAGATAATTTTGAATTAGTTGGATATACTGACAGTGATTGGGCTGGAAGTATAGATGATAGGAAAAAAACCTCTGGATATGTTTTTCATATGGGATCAGGAGCCATCTCATGGGATTCTAAGAAACAACCAATTGTGTATTTATCAACAATAGAGACAGAGTATGCGGCAGCTACAACAACATCATGTCAAGAAGTATGGATGAGGAGAATGTTGAGAAGTTTGTGTCATGAACAGGTAAAAGGCACAAAATTTTATTGTGATAATAGCTCAAATATAGTTTTATCCAAGAATTCAGTGTTTCATAAGAGAACCAAACACATTGATGCAAAGTATCACTACATCACATAATTAGTGAAAAATGGAGAAATTGTTCTGAAGAATTACAAAACAGAAGAGCAGTTTGTTGATATCTTAACAAAACCATTGGGGCAGAAGAGTTTTAATTATCTCAGAAAATGTCTGTGTATGCAAGGAAGAAGCAGTTGTGATTAGGGGGGAGTGTTGGGGATAACCCCAACTGCAACCTAAGCAGGAGGACAACGACGATTCAATTTTCATGTGAATTTGTGAAGGATAGGTGTAGCTAAAAACTTGTTTTATTTTTGCACTCCACCATGCATTCAATTTTGGGTTTAATTTCCCTGCAAAACCAATTTTTATTCAAAGGCCATAGCCCTTTCTCTGATATACAAAACCGTGGTTTGACCACGTTACCTCCACGCTCTTAAACCTCCACACGTACCCGCCAACCACCATTTATTGCCGCACTTTGTTTTAAATTTTGAACACCCCACATCACTTATGTGGAGCCCATGGTTCCATGTCACTATCCCCACAACCAATAGGAGTTCATTGCATGAAATCTGTGTCGACGTCATCCGTCTTAAAACTGTGTGATAAAATATGGTCCCCACCATGCCATGTCAACACCCGTCAACCAATCAAAACCATATATCATAGTTTCGAGCCTACTTCAGCTCATCTCCGAAACTGCGCGATAAGGTGTGTCCCACCATTTCCAACTCACTCGCCCTCCAACCAATAACGCTTCATCACACCATTAAACTACACAGTCAGTGGGCATGTTTATCAATGCAATGTGTTAACATTCGTCCATATCAGAGGGCGCGATTATCGTTGATCTCAGATCAATGATAACCCACGGGCACAAGCAGCCCACTTTCTAACCCAAAAGGTCCCTTTGCAATTGACCTCGCTTGATGACCCTTGACTAAAAATCAATGACATATATCCACTGCGGGAGGACAACACCGATGGTTGAACCATACCATGAAGTCCCTCTGTAGTGACATATTTCACGAGAAGATTAACACGGCCTGCATGCCAAGATAAATGTAGAAATGGGTCATTTTGATAGTCCAAGTATAGAGTTTTTGAACAACCATTGAATGACATTGAATTAGATTAGGTTTTTACTGGCTACAACCATTTCATCTATAAAAAATGTAATTTCAGTTTTAAGTAGAGCATAATGAAATGAAAAGAATTTTTCCGCTCCTGTGTGTGTGACTGTGTGTAACAAAACTTCCTAATTTTTCATCTTGAGTTCTCTGTGTTACGGGAAGCATCCCTATTACATTGGTATAATCCAATATTTCCAACAATTTTCACAGACCATAGGTTAGTCCTTGCTGCCACGTTTTACTACAAGAATGTTAATTCAATATAAACTATATGCAACCCATAATTTAGCCTCATACAAATTTAATAGATTAGGCTTGTCTGATAAATTATAACTCGACCCTCCTCATGATCGGCTACTTGAGTATTCAACATGGCCCATACGTCGATCCTGCACCTCGCATGCGTGATCTGTGTCCACACTATGATGTTTAAACACAACCAAATGATTTGGGCACCATCAATCTGGTGTCTGGTTAAGAAAAGGCATTGAAACAAACTATGTTTTACTTCCCTCATGGCTCAAACCCGTCAACTGAAGAAAGGAGATAAATTTTCAGAATGATAGACTAGAAATTCCACTTAATTATCACTCAACTTGCTGGATCTCAATTAGGGCCAGAAATTTTGTCACATGGATTCTCTAGTTATTACAATGCCTGAATGCTACGATGGAAAGCATTACTAGGGTTTTAATTATTTCATGATTTCCATCCATAACACCATGGAATAAATTTGGTCCAACAATATCAACTGGAAAACAATATTAACCAGAAAACCCTTAGACTAACAGGAAAACCAGATACCCCTATAATATTCCTTTTGGGAAGAATACAATGAATAAGCATAGATGAAATTGAAACAACAAATTAACACAACCAATAATTATATACACAACAAAATAATTGGGCCATTTTATTAATGCATTGGAAAGAGTACATCAACATGAAGGAGTAGTGGAACCTAGGATTTTGAAGCAAGTGGAGCAAAACCCATAAAAGATCTCCTATCCAAATTATGCATGATCCTCAACAGTATGTACTATTTTATGGGGTCCCTCACTTCCAGGTTCTGGGCCAAACACTTTCAGAATTTTTTTGGATTTTTGGAGAGGATATTGTGGGAGGATTTACAGGTTGATATGGGCACTTTCTAGGAAAACCATGATCATTATATCAGTCAGTCAATAGTAGTCAGAGATATTTGTTGTATGTTCTCTTGTTTCATAAGAAACTAGTGGCCTGTTAGACCAAAATAAATTTTAAACAATGTTTTTTTGAAGATAGTTGGGGAGTTGAAGTGGGAAAAGCAAGTTGTATTTATTCATGAAAAGAGAGGCACATTGAAAGTAGAAAAGTATTAATATATCATGAGTATCAAATAGTCATCATGATAATTTCAAATGTATGTTAATATTAATGAACAATTATTTACTAAATTATGGATGCATTAGTATAAGCAGTAGATAAATATCTTTAATTAAGATAAAGAAAAATGAATAACAAGTTTGATTTTAAATGGTTTATTACAAAATTGGGAGGAAACATCAAGATGGAAAATTGTTAATTTTGGGCAACTAGGTCCAAACTCCATGCTGCTGTGAATTGTGAGTGTGATATTTTTATTGGATTCCTCTTCGAGGAGGGTGCAAGATTGATCTAAATATAATCTGATCAGATGAGAAGAACATTTATTTTGAATTTATTCCACTTCTGTGCAAGATTAAATGAGATGTGTAATGTAGAAGCTTGAGGCCAAATAGATGTGTCTGGACTCTCTCATGATGGATTTAAATTGGAGAGACTTACAGTCATTTCATCATCATCTCATCACACATTCCTCATGATCAGATTGGTTAGATTCATTTTCGAAGGTACTTCTCTCTCTCCCACATGTCGTCCTGGATGATGGAAATGGATGTGTCATAGATATGGATGATGCTAGAGGTTCGAAAGGGAAACGTAAGTTTGGATGTGATGCATAATGGTCTGGTAAATGGATGTCTACAATAGATCTGGATGTGGTAAATGCAAGGATGATGTTGAAATGGATGATGTCCAAAATGGATCTGAAGTAAATCTAGATAATGTTTAAAATAGATAAAGTAAATATGGATGATCTGTAGAATTTGGATCTCGAGGAAATATGGATGATCTGAAACTGATGGATGTGCGATTATTTTGTTGAATTATGTTGAATTTTTTATGAGTTACTTTGAGGGATGTGTGTGTGACACTTGGAGGGTTGGTGAAGGCAAGAAGAATTTGTTGGTTGAAGCATCTTGTTGTTGTCTAGCACTATTCTACATCTTTGTTGGAAAATAAGATATGTAAATTTGATCTATTTTATTAGCATGCATTCTATTGATCTATTGATATGTTCTATCAACATTTTACTTTCATGTTTATGTGACTTCTATATTTTATCGGGCCCTAGAATATTGAAGTAAATTTTCATTAAGAAAATAACATCATGTCTATCCAAAATTTACATGGTTTCAGAGTTGAGGTGAAGACAAAGCCTAAGATAGTGTGAAAAGAAATCACCGAAGAAGAATTATTGTCAAGGACCAATGGTCTGATGATAAGTTGACTTACAAGTCTGATTATCATGCATGGAAGATGTCCTTGGATTTGGAATTAGAAGATCAAGATGTCATGGACTATGTGTAGGGGAAGATTCATGAGCCTCCATCATATTTTATGAGGCTCACATAAATCGGGAATGATCTCCTTGCCATAGGAGAAGAAGTAGTTGATCGAGAGCTCATCCTCATTGCCCTTGGAGGACTTTTGCGAGACTGGAAGAAGAACTTCAAGGAAGCTCTCACTATTTATTTTAGAGTTGATACACTCTACCATGTTGGAGGAAGTCCATTAGGAGCTATGTCATGTGATACAACTCGTCAAACTGAGTTATGGCACCAGAGGTTTGGACACATTCATTACAAATCCCTTCTCGAAGCAAGGAAGGTGGTGTCTGGGATGCTCGAATTCAAGAATGATCATGAAGGCATATGTCACGGCTGTGTCGAAGGAAAGCATACAAGGGGCACTTTCCCCTCAAGTGTCACAAAGACATCTGATATCTTGCAATTGATACATTCTGATTTATCTGGTATGTTTCTCCTGAAATCCTTGGGAGGATGTTCTTATTACATGAATTTTATAGATGACTTCTCTCGCAAGGCTTGGATATATTTCTTGAAGAAGAAGGAAGAAGCATTCAAATGGTTTTGTACCTTCAAGGCCTTGGTGGAAAATCAAACAGGAAAGAAGATCAAGATTTTTAGGACCAATAATGGCACCGAATATGAGTCAAATGAGTTCAATGACCTTTGTAGAGGAGATGGCAATATGAGGGAGACCACAACCATGTATACTCTTGAGAAAAATGGTGTTTCTAAAAGAAATAATAAGACCACTGTGGAAGCAACCCGTGCCATGCTATGTGACTAAGGTCTTCTGAAGTTTCTATGGGGATAAGCTGCGAACATTTTTGTGTACGTACAAAATAGATGCTCGCATTCCGCTATGAAATCCAAAACTCCCGAAGAATTCTTCTCTAGTAAGAAACCTGATGTTTCTCATTTTAAATTTTTTGGTTGTCCTATCTACATTCATGTGCCGAAAGAGAAGAGAAGAAAGTTGGATGCTTCTGGAAGGAAGGGAATGTTTGTGGGCTATAATGAAACTTCAATGGCATATAGAATCTATGTGCCTGGTCAAAGAGAAGTGGAGATATGCCACGATGTCACCTTCGATGAAGATGCTTCCCTCAGGAAAGTGATAAACCTTCCTAGCTCCAAGGAAGTCAATGATGAAAGAACAAGGAAGCATGAAGAGCCGAAGGATGAGATGATGCTCGATGTTGAAGGAAAAATGGAATCTATTGATCCACCTCCTTCAAAGAAGAGAAGATCCTCATGGCTCAGGGACACTCTTGAAGATGCCGAGAGACATATGGCCCCAAGGGGGACATTCCGTGAAAGCAAGAAGACAAATATATACCAAGGGTATCTAGCAGTCATGAGTACTATCATACAATCTAAGCTTGGATCATTTGAAGAAGCTGTAAAGCATCAATTTTGGAAGGATGCTATGCACGAAGAGTATGAGTCCATTATGAAGAATGATGTCTGGGATGTGGTCTCGAGACCAGAGGACAAAGCTGTTGTCACCTCAAAATGGCTCTACAAGATCAAGCATGGATCTAATGGTAGTGATGAAAAGTACAAGGCAAGATTCGTTTCTCGAGGCTTCTCTCAAAAGGAAGGCATAGATTATGATGATATATTTGCACCTGTGGCCCGCTATACCACCATCTGATCTATTATTTCCCTTGCTGCAACGCAAGGTTGGAGTCTCCATCAAATGAATGTGAAGACCGCTTTTTTGTATGGTTCAATAAAGGAAGAGGTGTATGTGGAGAAACCTCTGGGGTTCGAAGTCCAAGATAAAGACTCTCATGTATGCAGGTTGAAGAAATAACTTTATGGGTTGAAGCAAGGCCCCAAGGCTTGGTACGAGAGGATAGATATCTATTTGATGAAGCTGGGCTTCACTCGAAGTAATGCTGATCTGAAGCCTTACTTCAAGGTTGATAGAGAAAAGCCTCTCATTTTGGTTCTATATGTGGACAATCTTTTCCTGATAGGTGTTGACCCTCTCATTGATCAATGTAAGAGGGAGCTAGCTTCCGAGTTTGAGATGAAAGAACTAGGACTGATGCATTACTTCCTAGGCTTGGAGGTCTTGTAGAGACTTGACGAGATTTTCCTCTCTCAAGGAAAATATATTGTGAAGCTGCCGAAGAGATTTGGTATGGTGGACTGTAACTCCGTGTCGACATCGATGGAACTCAACTTCAATAAGTTGTGTGGAAATGATGTTGGGCCCGCATTGGGAAATCCTACCGAGTATCGTCAACTCATAGGGGCATTGATGTTCTTAGTGAAATCCCATCCTAACATATGTTTTGCAGTGAAATATTTGAGTCAACACATGGTTGATCCTCATCACATTCACTGGGTTGGTGCCAAGAATCTCTTGAGATATCTTCGAGACACGATAAATCATGGTGAGATACCTTTGTTGGGATTTGAGACTCCATGGATATACTGATGCCGATTGGGCTGGCAGTGTGGTGGATCGCAAGAGCACATCTGGATGCTGCTTCACACTTGGTTCTACTTCGATATCTTGGATGAGTAGGAAGCAGAAGTCGGTGGCTTTGTGCACCGCTGAGGCTGAATACATTGCAGCGAGTATGGCCTATTGTGAAGCTATTTGGTTGCCTATTATGAAGCTATTTGGTTGCGAAAGCTCTTCAGTGAGCTGCTTGGGCATGTGCTAGATATCACCGTTATCCTTTGTGATAACCAGTGTGGGATTCGTTTGTCAGAGAATCCTGTGTTCCACGATCGATCCAAGTATATTGATATTAAGTACCACTTTGTCAGGGACATGGTACAGCGAGGCGCCGTAAGGCTCGATCATATAGGAACTGATGAATAGGTTGCAGTTATTCTCATGAAGCCCTTGGGGAAGGTCAAGTTCCTAACCTTCCGTGAGAATCTTGGAATTGTGGAACAACCCTATTTTGAGGGTCCTGCTTGAGTTGGATGATGAGCTCTGGGAGCTCCAGGGGCTTGGGGATGGCTTCTTGGAGCTATAAGCAACCACAGGGGTAGGCTTGTCGAATCTTGTTGGTGTGCTTCCAAGTTCCGCCCCATCGTGATGATATTGAGTTGGTTCTCCTCTCTTTGATCTATGCTCCACATGCATCCTACCCATGGAGTTTCAGACTCATGCTCATCTTGTCCAATGAGGTGGGAAATATGGATAAAGACCAATAGCAAGACCGATGGACACATCAGAGATTTCTGTACTCTCTATGTCTAAGATGGCATGTGTCTAACCACTTGATTTGGGATCAAGTCTAGTGAGGTTTCAGACCTTCAACTGACTTCAGGTTAGTTAAGCTAACTTCAGGTTAGTATATGACTCTTTTGAGTCCAAGTGAGGTTTCAGACCTCCAACTCACTTTGTGTCAATTAAACTAACTTCGGGCCAATATATGAATCTTTTGAGTCCAAGTGAGGTTTCAAAACTCCAACTGACTTCGGGTCAGTTAAACTAAATTCAGGTTAGTATATGACTCTTTTGATTCCAAGTGAGGTTTCAGACCAACAACTAACTTCGGGTCAGTTAAACTAACTTCGGGTTAGTATATGACTCTTTTGACTCCAAGTGAGGTTTCAGACCTGCAATTGACTTCGGGTCAGTTAAACTAACTTCGGGTTAGTATATGACCCTTTTGAATCCAAGATAGGTTTTGAACCTCCAACTAACTTCGGGTTAGTCAAAATAAATTTGGGTTAGTATGAGACTCCTTTGAGTCCTACAGGGGTTTCAGACCTCTAAGATGACTTCGGGTCAGCCGGAAGTGATGTCTTTGTGACCTACCGTTTGAAATAAAGAAGCCAGCAGAGCAAGTTATGACGGGATGACACACGATGTTTGGATGGCACTGGTGGATGGAGTTCTCCCTAGTTGAGAGGGAGTGTTAATTTTGGGCAACTAGGTCCAAACTCCATGTTGTACTGCTTAGATGACGATGCCAATATTTTTATTGGATTCCTCTTTTGGATAGGTGCAATATTGATCTAAATATCATTTTGATCGGATGAGAAGAACATTTATTTTGAATTTATTCCATTTATGTGCAAAGTTGGCCAGATTTGTAATGTAGGCTTGAGAGCCCAATAGATGTGTCACACACCCTCATAGATGGATATAAATTGGAGAGACTTGGAGGTCATTTCATCATCATCTCATCACACACATTCCTTATGATATGATTGGTTTGTTCAGCCTAGAAGATGCTTCTCTCTCTCCCACATGTAAATCTGGATGCTGTAAATATGGATGATGCCAGAAATGGATATCTTAGATCTGGATGCCGTAAATCTGGATGATGCCAGAAATGGATGTCGTAATCTAGATGATGCCAGAAATGGGCCATAGATCTAGATGCCGTAAATCTGGATGATTCCAGAAATGGATGCCATAAATCTGGATGATGCCAGATATGGATGCTGTAAATCTGGATGATGTCAGAAATGGATGTTGTAGATATGGATGATGCCAGAAATGGATGTCGTAAATCTAAATGATGCCGGAAATGGATGCCATAAATCTGGATGATGCCGGAAATGGATGTCGTAAATATGGATGATGACGTGAATTTGGATGTCGGATATATGGATGCCATAAATTTGGATCTAGGATTCTTTTGTTGAATTATGTTGACTATTGATGAGTTGTCTTTGAGGGCTGTGTGTGTGACACTTGGAGGGTTGGCTGACCTGAGAAAGACTTTGCTGGTTGAAGCATCCTGTTGACTGTCGTAACACACAATATTCTGCATCTTTGCTGGACAAGAACATATGTAAATCTGATTTATTTTATTGTCTTGTCTTCTATTGATCTATTGGTATGTTCTATCAGCATTTTAATTTCATGTTTATGTGATTGTTATATTGTATCGGGCCCTAGAAGATTGAAGTAAATTTGCATTAATCATAGAACATTCTGTCTATCTAAAATGTACAAAAATAAACATATTTAAGAACAAGAAAATGCATGGATGTGCGGATTATGGAAAGCATAACAAAGGATATGGAGCAAAGTCCCAAAGACATTTGTTGCATTTTCAGAAGTTGCAATCAAGAACAAGGTAAATATTGATTTATAAATTTCAAGAAGAATAAAGGAATTGTAAGACAATGCAAGGGCATAAGGAATTTCTTAAGGATATTCTTAGAGATAAGATGCTTACAAGAAACAATAGTATCTTGGAACTAATAAATAATGAAGAAAATATGAAGAGAACAAAGAATCCAAGAAAAGGTTAAAAATAGACATCATGAAGTCCATAGAGGTTGTCAAAACATGAAATAAGGAACTATTGATGGCTCGTAAATCATTGCTTTAACATCGTGGATAACCACCTAGTCGGGAAATTGAAACCATTCTTTTTCCGTTTGGAATAGTGGCTCCGACTCAGGATAATGGGACCAGTTTCCCTTTAAAATATAATTGAGTGGGTGTGAGGTGTAGATATAGTGAAATGGGTGTGATAAATGGAAGTAACAACAAACTAAGTATGCATATGTCTATTTATCTATATCCCAAGACTTAATTATATTCTTTATATATGATTTGAAATATATTCTTAAGTGGAAGATAATATAGATTGTCAAACACTTACTGAAGTAAACACAAGTAAAGATGATTAATTTGATTAAATTGTTAATCAAATTAATGGTTAAACACATATCACATTAAACATCTGGTTGTCTTGTGCATATATTTGAAGATGGAAATCTCACATGTTCAGTAATGAATTAATGTTCAATTGTATTTAAGGAATATATAAAACAAAACAATTTGAAGAAAAATATGACTATTAATCACATCTAAACACATATAAAGATAGAATTACCCAATATATCATAACTTTTCTCATCAAAGAAATAGTCTTGGTCCAACCTTTCTATTAAGATGATTTAAAAGGCACAATAGTGGAACTTTTCAAAGCCTTCCTTACAAAAATTCAAAACCCTTTTCTTAAAGACATGAAAGGGTTTATATAGTTAAAACTAGAACTATAAAAATAGTAAATACATAAAATGATGAGGAGGTTTGAACAACCATCCTTAAAGTAAGAGAGAAAAGGAAAAAAATAGAGTCTGTTTGAATAATAAGCTTAAGAATGAGACACTGGCTGATTTCCCATTTGTTGCTTGAGCTCGTATATATCCATAATTGGCTACAATTCAAGAGGTTGAGCTGGCCTTACACGCATATTTTCTGTATACACTACATATTAAAGCACAATAAGCATGTGAGAAGTTATTTTGGCAAGACATTGCAACATTAGCCATTGGCTATGTGGCTTTACCAAATATTACCAATAATTTTCAAGGTTTAACTTTGATAATTTTTTAATGTTATCCTCCTTTACCTTCGACCATTACTGCCATGATTTCATTAATATTTTAACATCGGGCAGGGAACCAACTAGGCATTCCTGAATAGGGTTGGCGCCAAACAGGTTATCACTAATAATTTCAGTAATATGGGCTGCAATATGCCTTGCTCTGAATATGGCCCTTTATGCTTGTTTTAATTTTATATCCCAATCTATGAAGATGATTTCTTTGTGTGAATATTCTATTCTTGGAAGGTTTGTTGTTCTTCCCTCTGCACTATCTTTCCATGTGATAAATTCAGAAATATTCTCATAAATGTCTTCTAAATTTGTCCTCAGATCAGACGATTGATTCATCAGTGAATTTATTTTATTACATAGATAATTGATTAATGCCAATTTTTGGAAAAATACCACCTAGTGATGGGTTAAGAGGGTGTTAAGTTCTGTTGCTTCCTTCTTGAAGTCTTCAATCTTAGGATTTTCCTTTAATTTCTCAATTCTAGCTTGGAGTTCCTGTAGTTGGGCATCTTTAATATTGATATCGGTTTCATGTTGAAGTTTTATTTCATCAAAGTTGTGTTGCAGTTGTGACAACTGTATTTTCCACTGATGATCAATGCTCTATTTTTCTTCTAACAATTCCCGTTCCAATTGTTGAATCCGGTCATCTTTATCTTTGATTAATTGCTGCACTTATGAAGCTTTATCAATGGTGGTTGTTTCATAGGCCCCTGCGAACTGCGATAGCCTGGTTAAGTCATCATAGGGGTTGGTTTGTGGACCCTTCCATACAAAATCCATTGGTACATCTCCAGGAACTAGTTCCTGGGATTGGTCAACTCTCCTCCTCTTCCTTTTCCTGCTGATTACAACCCTATGCTTGGGACTGTAAAATATGTCGAGAGGAGGAATATCTTCGATCTTAAGAAAAATTTCTAAAGAAGGGTATGTCAGGATGAATTATACACCTTCTGTATTAACAACTTTATTAGAAGCCCCAATAGTAAGCGAGCTTTGATTATTAGTCTCAAGAGTGCTGATTGTTTCTTTTGGAATGGTCTTTTCCTCTTGCGATCCTTTCATTTTCTGATCAAACTAATCCCATAAATTATCTAAATCGCTGCTAAAAAATATTTCACCAATTGTGTGCTCTGTAATTGTGGTCTCTTTTGTTCTCTATGTCACATCGTTGTCCTCTGAAGACTATGCTGAATCTTGTTCTTCTTGTAAAATTGGATGAGAAACCCTCAATGTGTCAAGAGGGAGATTGTCCAACCTTTTATTCATGTATTTCTTGAACTCATTAAGTTGCTCTACACTGAGAAATATTTCTGCCAACTTTTATACTTGTAGGTATGTTTGGGCAGACTCAAATTAATCATCAAAGTCATCAGACTCATGAATGAATTGTCTCACTTTAACCTGAGATGTGAAATTTTGAGCTACTTTGTTTAGGCCATATTGCCTACCGGGAATGGTGGGAAAGTATAGACACTTTATATGGTTAATTTCAAGCCCAACATGATCGAAATTATCCAAAGCATAAATGCCACAATGGATTGGAAATGATGGCCATGAAGATTTCTTGGCTTATTTCAGGGCTTTGGTTAATCTATTTCCCATAGTTTGATAGGAAATTTCTCGGGCCAAGAGTTTATTAGGGACATAGAGTGGGAGAACATGAGGCCTAGCTAAACTACCAAAAATATTAACATATGTGAATAAATATTCTCTGAACCACTTTTCTGTAGTGGTGAAATCATCTCTCACTTCATTGGATAATATTGGGGATTTTCCACCAAAGACATATTTATGTAAAGGTAACATGACTCCATGATAGATTTTTTAAAAATGGGATTGATAATTAGACTCCTAGAGGATCTTGTGATAGATGTCGATAGAGGTAGGGTCTTCCAAAGTCCATTTCCATCCAATGGATGGGATGTCAGATTTAAAGCATACAACATCCGTGACATGTGCTCATATAAAAAGGGGTCACTAACAATTCTTGTTCCAATTGTTGAATCTTGTCATCTTTATATGTGATTAGTTGCTGCACTTATGGAGCTTTATCAATGGTGGCTATTGCATAGGCCCGTGCGAACTGCGATAGCCTGGTTAATTCATTGGAGGGGTTGGTTTGTGGATCCTTCCATACAACATCCATTAGTACATTTCCAAGAACTAGTGCCTGGGATTGGTCAACTCTCCTCCTCTTCCTTTTCCTGTTGATTACAAACCTATGCTTGGGACTGCAAAATATGTTGATAGGAGGAATCTCTTCGATCTTAAGAAAATTTTCTGAAGAAGGGTATGTTGGGATGAATCATACATCTTATGTATTAACAAATTTATCAGAATCCCCAACAATAAATGGGCTCTACTTATTAGTCTCAAAAGTGACGATTGTTTCTTTCAGAATGGTCTTTTCTTGTTGTGATCCTTCAATTTGCTAATAAAAATGATCCCATACCTTATCTAAATCACTGCTAAACAATATTTCATCACTTTTTTCTCTGTAGATGTGGTCTCTTTTTTTTCTCTGTGTCACATCATCGTCCTATGAAGACTGTGATGAATCCTGTTCTACTTTAAAACCTAGTTGAGAAATCCTGAATGTGTCAAAGGGAGATTCTCCAACCTTTTATTCCTGTATTGCTTGAACTCATTAAGCTACTTTGGACTGAGATGATTTTCTGCCAATTTTTATACTTGTAGGTATGTTTGGGCAGAATCAAATAAATCATCAAAGTCATCAGGCTCATGAATGAATTGTCTCACACGTGAGTTGTGAAATTTTGAGCCACTTTGTATTGGTCATACTGCCTGCGGGGAATGGTGGGAAATTTTAGACACTTTATATGGTTAATTTCAAGCCCAACGTGCTTGAAATTATCCATAGCACAAATGCCACAATGGATGGGAAATGATGGCCAGGAATATTTCTTGGCTTTTTTCAAGGGTTTGGTTAATCCATTTCCCACAATTTGATAGGAAATTTCTTGGGCCAAGAGTTTATTAGGGACATAGAGTGGGAGAACATGAGGCATGGATAAAATAATAAAAACCCTAACATATGTGAATAAATCTTCTCTGAAACACTTGCCTATAGCTGTGAAATCATCTCTGGTTTCATTGGATAATCTTGGGGCTTTTTCACTAAAAAAATCTTGATGTAAAGGTAACATGACTCCATGAATAATTTTATAAAAATGGGACTGATAATTAGACTTCTAGAGGATCTTTTGATAGATGTGGATAGGGGTAGGGTCTTCCAAAATCCATTTCCATCCCATGGATGGGAAATCATAAGGTAAAGCATACAACATCCATGACGTATGCACATATAAAAAGGGGGCACTATCTTGGTAGTGACTTTTCAATATTTTCCGTAGGCTAGGATTTGGGAAGCTATATTATTCGTTAGGATAGTGGCCCAATCCATTATGTAGGAATATGATACGAAATCAATGAGGGGAACCCATTCAACTAAAAACTAAGTTGTATTTGGATACCCAAAAAACCTACACATCATACTAGCATTATAGCAAAGCGTACTAATGAGAGAAGATATGGAGTACATACCCTTATCATCGTGTTTGTGCTTGTTTGGATCGCGTCTCCACTGCCTTATCGGCTCTGACTCAACCTTGTTTTCATCTGCGAACTTTTGTAGGAAATTATTATCATATATATTCTGCAGGTCTGGCATATGATACATTTTCTTTAGGTGTTCAGCTCTGAAAGACCCAACTGTTGTCTCCCTTGAAGTAAGGAATGTACTTTCTGCAATATTTATATTATAAATAACCCACTTAACCATGCCTATGTAGGGTGGGGTTTTAGGCCGATCAATAATTCTATGAAGGAAGGAATTGGCGACATCACTATAAGTAGTTTGAGAAGACGAAAAAGGGTCATTAGCTATGGCTTCCCTTTGAATTATCCTGGTTTCTTCATCCTCGAATAGTTTGTGCATGGTTTCCCATGAATAAGTTCTAGAAACTGTGGTGCATTTTGTATCAAAGAAAAATGGGGGCATCTCAGAGATCTCCGGAGTAGGAGGATCTGCCTGTGGTGGAACCATACGTTTCTTGTTCTTCTTTTTAGATTTCAACATTTCGCTTAAGTCTTTCTTGTCGGGACTATTTTGCAGTAGAGAGAGAGAGCAGAGAATGAAGAACAACACTTGGAATGTGATAGAATTATGAGAAAGTATTGAAGTGATAGCGAATATATATTTTAATGTAGAAAAAATCCTGAAACATTAAGTTTCGGAAATCAAATCATTTGGGATTTCGAGAACATAAATACCATTATGATTTAGTAATAAATGAAAACGTGTGTTCACGTGGTTTACCCGACAGCTGAGTGCCTCGTTGGAGACTTCACATCACGGATTTTCTTAAAAATGCATCTTAAAACATGCAACATTCTGTTTTTCCGATATGTGATCAAGTCTTATTATACTTAGAAACCAAAATGAAAAGGTGAGAGCGCATCAGAGTTTTATCGCGTTGGAGAATTAGAAGACCAAGCTGGTGAGAAGTTTCCTGATGTGATAAAATTATCGCGATCACAAGGGTCAATGTGTAGATGTATGCAATGAAGAGACACGGTATGGCAATTGCGATATATCACATTGGGGAGTTGAAGTAGGCATTACCAATGATACACCAAAATGATATTGTGATTGCGGGGAAGCGATAAGTGACATGGCAGATAAGTGGGTCCTACTGCAGAATTTATTATAATAGAAAGGTGTTTTCTTTGTTAAATTTTATTAAAGTCTTTCACACATTTTTTTATATGAATCGGATGACATCACATTGCGAATATTTTAAGTAGGACGCTTTGGTCTATTGTTTCAACCTGCGATGTGCGATATGCGATAAAGCTTTCAATAAGATTTGTTTAAAGTCCTTCGGCCAATAGAATTAGAGCTTGAGTTTGGATAACAAAATTTTGTCCTTTTAAGAATAAAATAACCTATTTTATTATCCTAAAACAAAATTTAAAAAGGTGTCTATTATTTAATAAGGTTAACTATCATAAAATAATGGGGGAGTTTTGAGTAGCACAAAAGGAACATGATGAAGAAATTATTTTATTTAATATCTTTTCTTTATGTGTAAATATAGTCAAAGAGAATAAAGAAAAATTAAAGATGAACGTGTAGAAATGAGTTATGATAATACTTAGAGATGTACATAATGAATTATTAAATTATTATGTCACAATCAAGTTGTAATTTTTACGATTCAATCTTTTGGAGAAAATATAGAGAAAGTTGATATTAAAAAAAATGCAAGCAGACGTAGGGATCCATGAACATAAAACTAAACAAAAGCTTCAAATGTTAACCAAAAAAAAAAAATAGAAACAAATCTCAATTTCAGTACAGTTTTCCACCCGAAAAACAAATGAAACAAAGGTGGTTAACATAAGTCTAAACAACATACAAAGGTGGTGGTTGACAAAAGTCAACATAATATTTTGATAAGTTTAGAAAGTAAAACATTCCAAACAGTGAGATTAGGTTGTACAAGTACAAATTGCTTAAATAATTTACCAAATAAAAGCACAAGTTTAAATCCATTTTAAATTATGTATGGAATGCTCTTTAGAAAGTTTATGAGTAGGTTTATGAGCTGATTTGTTTGTAATGAGATGATAACTGCAGTGAGATTAGGTTGTACAAGTACAAATTGCTTAAATAATTTACCAAATAAAAGCACAAGTTTAAATCCATTTTAAATTATGTATGGAATGCTCTTTAGAAAGTTTATGAGTTGACGAATTTGGGAAGGAGAGGAGAATCGATGATGGTAAAGAAATTGTAACATTCATACACTAATTACATGAAAAATCAAGTGGCAACATCATGAAAGTATTAATAAATACAAACAAAGCAGATTTGAAGAGAGGATAGAGTTTTAAAGTTTACACCCAAAAACAAATTTAAAAAAAAAATCAAACACAGTAAAAAAGTGATGAAAAAGATTAGCTGATTGCCGTTTTCCTGAATGCTTAAAACTAGTAATAATGAATCTCTTCAATATTTAATGTTATATTTTATTATCACCTAATGCACAATATAAAAAAATTGAACGAGCTCAAGGTCGTAAAGAAAGTCAAGAAACTGATTTTCAATGCTTATGTGGAAAGATCAACCAGTTGAAGATGTACATTAATGTTAGAATAAAATATTTCATTAACTTGTAACAAACTTTAGAGGTTTCCAGATTGCTTTAAGTAAAGAGGAATTTGTCTTCCTCAAATGTAACAAATTGAGTTATTTTAACGTACCAATAGAAGAGTTGAATAATTTTAAGAACACCGTTTTTTTTAAATAAACTATTTTAAAATTAGGACATCAGTAATCTCATGTAAGAGAACATTTGCTTTCTAAATTCTTTAAAAAATAGCATATGATTTATTAGGTAACTCCCTTTGAACCTTGGTCTCAGGAAAATCCTTGTCAAATATAACACTCAGTTTTACAGAAATATGTATTTTGAAAATCCTGGTTAGAATTGATGACACAAGCATATGGACTTCAAAATGCTCCGAGTTTTGCAGGAAAATGTATGTAAACCAAACAACCTGTTTATAATTGGTTAACAAATACATGCAGACTTCCAAAGCCCAGATTAAGAATGGTCCACTGTCCGAAATCTTGAGCAGATGATATTTAAAATGTAGAGAAAAATATCACCCTGCTGAAATAGATTGTTTGAACTACAATTTAGAAAAATGTAAAACCAGTGACAGCAATTTGAGAATTTTCTTTACCAACATTACTTTTAGAGGCCATTCATTTATGTAAACATTCATAAGTAATTTTGAAAATAAATTTCTGCATTTCATGTTAAATTATGACAAAAAAATGTAAATAAATAATTCTAGGAAAATTACTTATTGACCGTTAATTGGTTGTATAACGAAATGTAGTTGGAATAACGAAATAGAGTAAGTTAAATAGGGTGGCCCGAGAGGCTTGTATGTACGAAGAATCATTTGAATACTAAGAGTTTCTAATCCCTTGCCCCGTGGAGGTTTCCTTGACACCCTATCGAGGTTTTACCACGTAAAATTGTGTGTATTAACTTGTGTGTTGTGTATTTATCCTTCAGTTCTTGCCATTCAGTTATATGCATTATATTTCCTTCTTGTTTATTATTTCCCACAACAAGTGGTATGAGAGCTTGCGTTGGAGAGAAAAAATGTTTGACTGCCTGATTGCAAAGGAAGAGGACTACTGTTTGTGAAGAGGTTACGTTGCTGTTGAGAGAAGTCTGACTGCCTGGAGGGTTCGATTGCAAAGGTGATCTGTTTTGAAGATTTTTTTTCGATCCCGACTATATTAATTTGTCTTGGAACCCATGAGGGTTGTAACCGCCGAAGAGAAATCAAGTGAGGGGTTAGCTGAGAGCCAAAGAAAGGCCGCAGTTTGAAGAGCGAAGTGTTGGAGCTGTCGAAAGTCATCGTCTGGGCAGAGCCCGCCGAGGAAAGAAGCACTCACAGCTACCTGCAATCGCTGAAAGAGCAGAAGAACGTGTGCCAGAACACTCACAGCCGCTAGGAGAACTTGTCTGCGCACTCACAACCATCGAGGTAGAAGCTGTTTGTAGAGTAATTCTTGAATTTTTTTTTTTTGGGCTGTGAACAAGTATGAAGAAATGAAGAAATCAATTTTATAATGGGCCATGGGAAAATATTTTTCTATGAATTTTTTAAGGCAGTCAATTTGAAGGAACATAATTTCTTATTTAAAAGAAATAGAATTTAGAAAAAGTAACCGAAGTAGGGTTTCAAAAAAGGAAATTTCAGAAAATCTGTTGATTAAAAGTGAAGTAGGGTTTCTGATTTCTGAAAGAAAGAATAATTTTTTTGAGAAAATTATTTTCAGTCATAGGATTTGTTGTTTCTGCTTAAGAAGGGAAACCTGCATTTATTGAAAAACCTAGGAGAAAAGGGGAATATTGGGGAAACCATAAATAAAACCTATCTCAAAAAGAGGAAAACAATTTGTTTGAAACCCTAGTTGGAAAGAGAAGGGAAAACTAGGAGGTGAAATGGCAAAAATGTCAAATGCAAAATTTGAGGTGGATAAGTTCACTAGAAAAAAAATAATTTTGCATTGTGGAAGTTGAAGGTTAAGGATTTTATAGTGCAACAGGGGTTGCATAAAGCACTAGGCGGGGTAAAGAAAAAACCAGCTAGCATGACAGATTCAGACTGGGAGGACATGGATGCCCGAGCCCTCAGTACAATTCGGTTATGTTTGGCAGATGATGTTCTTTTCAATATTGTTGAAGAGAGCACAGCTGCAGGGTTGTGGGGAAAATTGGAAACCTTGTATATGACAAAGTCTTTGACAAACAAAATATTTTTAAAAAGACAATTGTACAGCCTTCGGATGAAGGAAAGTACAAGTATTGCAGAACATTTAAACGTTTTCAATACGTTTATTTTCCAATTATCTGACACGGAAGTGAAAATGGAGGAAGAAGACAAGGCAATAACCTTGTTATGTTCTCTGCCCGAGTCATGGGATCACTTCATGACTTCTATCAATCTGAGCACTGTAGATACCTTATCTTTTGAATCTATTGTTGGTGCTCTCTTATCTGAAGAAGTAAGAAAAAAATATAGTGTTGATACTTCTGCACCAGAAGCCATGGTAGCCAGAGGTCGCTCAAAGGAAAGAGGGGAGAGAGCAAGGGGTTCTTCCAGATCGAAGTCAAAATGTAGCAAGAAGTGTAAAGAAAAATGTTGGTACTACAACAAACCATGACATCTCAAAAAGAATTGCTGGAAACGAAAGGAGTCGGAAAACAATAACAAGGAAGCAAATTAGGTAGATTCAGGTATGGTTGATGAGGTTTTAATTGCTAAAGCTCTCCCTATTTGTAATATCTCACAAGATGTTGACTATTGGCTATTAGACTCTGGTGCTTCTCATCATATGAGTCCGCACCGAAATTGGTTTTCATCATATGAAACTGTAGATGGTAATTCTGTATTCATGGGAAATAATGCATCTTGTCAGACTGTTGGGATTGGAAATGTGAAAATTAAAATGTATGATGGTACAATTAAAACCTTATCTGATGTTAGGCATGTACCTAATATAAAGAAAAACTTGATTTCCTTGGGAGTTTTGGATTCGCATGGTTATAAGTTTACAGGTCAGAATGGAGTGTTGAAAGTCTCGAAAGGAGCCTTGGTTGTTATGAAGGCTGAAAAGGTTGGAAACTTGTATAGACTCAAGGAAAGTACTCAAGTTAGTGAAGCAGTGATCGTGTCAGATAAAGCAGAAGAAGGCTCTCATCTATGGCATCAGCGGTTGGGTCACATGAGCGAGAAAGGTCTTCAGGTACTGATGAACCGCAAGCTACTTCCTGATTTGAAATCCTTGAAGTTGGATTTTTGTAAATATTGTGTGTTTGGCAAACAATGTAAACAAAGATTCAAGTCTGGAAATCATAATAGTAAGCAGATTTTGGACTACATTCATTCTGATCTGTGGGGACCATCTCCTACTGTGTCTTATGGAGGTGCATCATATTTTTTAACGTTTATTGATGATTTCTCCCGAAAAGTTTGGGTCTATATGTTGAAAAAGAAAGCTGATGTATTTAATGTGTTTAAACAATTTAAAACAATGGTGGAAAAGAAAACAGGCAAATCAATTAAATGTTTAAGAACTGACAATGGAGGTGAATTTACATCTTTAGAATTTGAACAATTTTGTAAGGATGAAGGGATTGTTAGACATAACACTGTTGTTTATACCCCTCAACAAAATGGCGTTGCTGAACGGATGAATCGGACTCTTATGGAAAGAGCCAGAAGCATGATCAGTAATGCTAACTTGCAAAAGGAGTTGTGGGCAGAAGCAGTATCCACTGCTTGTTATTTAGTTAACAGATCACCTTCAATTGCAATAAACTATAAAATTCCTGAAGAAGTTTGGTCGAGTCAGTCTTGTGATTATTCGCATTTGAAGATTTTTGGTTGTGATGCCTATGCTCTTATTCCTAGAAATCAGAGTTCAAAATTAGATCCAAAATCAAAATGTTGTGTCTTTGTTGGATATGATTATTCAGTGAAGGGATATAGGTTGTGGGATCCTACTTCACGGAAGATAGTCATTAGTAGAGATGTAACATTTGATGAATCTTCTCTTTTAAAATCAGATGTTGAAAAGGTTGAACAGGAGCAGGTATCGCCAAGTCAGCAGATTCAATTGGAGACTAAACCTTTTTCAGAAAGTCGAAAGGAAGGAGAGATTTCTGATGAAGAAGGTGGAGAAGCAAAGGAAACTGGAGAAATTCCAGAACCAATTCAGCAACCAGTCACTCTACAAAGGTCTACAAGGGAAAGAAAAACACCTAAAAGGTATGAAGATTCTGCTTCATCGTTTGCATTGATTACTGAAGATGGGGAACCTTCTTGTTATCAGGAAGCAGTAGATGATGCAGATAGCAAGATATGGAAAAAGGCTATGGAAGAAGAAATGGACTCCTTAGCCAAGAACAATACCTGGGATCTTGTAGAACTTCCTGAAGGGAGAAGTGTTGTTGGGTGCAAATGGGTCTTCAAGTTGAAAAGGAAAGTTGATGGAATTATCGAGAGGTATAAGGTGAGACTAGTTGCAAAAGGGTATTCTCAGGTTGAAGGTATTGATTTTCATGAGATTTTTTCACCAGTAGTTAAACTTGTTTCTATTCGTACTATGTTAGCACTAACTGCTTTACTTGACCTTGAGTTAGAACAGTTAGATGTTAAAACAACCTTTCTTCATGGTGATTTGGATGAAGAGATATATATGGATCAGCCAGAAGGTTTTGTACAAGGTCGCAGCAGAAGATTAGTTTGCAAGCTCATGAAATCATTGTATGGCCTGAGGCAGTCGCCCAGGCAATGGTACAAGAAGTTTGATTCCTTCATGGTGAGCCAGAATTTTATCAGAAGTGAGTATGATCATTGTGTATACTTCAAAAGTTTCAATGGCATATTCATTATCTTGGTGTTGTATGTTGATGATATTCTTATTGCAAGCAAAAGCATGGAAGAAATCAACAGGTTAAAGGCTCAGCTCTCTAGGACGTTTGAAATGAAGGATCTTGGAGCGGAAAAACATATCTTGGGCATGGAGATACACAGAGACAGGAAGAATGGTAAGCTTTGGTTATCACAACAGAAGTATGTGGAGAAAGTACTTGAAAATTTCGGTATGAACAATGTGAAACCTGTTAATGTTCCATTAGCTTCCCATTTTAAGCTTTCTTTGGATTTAAGTCCTAGAACTAATGAAGAAAAGAAGTATATGTCTCGTGTACCATATGCAAATGCGGTAGGAAACTTAATGTATGCGATGGTATCTACAAGACCTGACATTTCACATGCAGTTGGAGTTGTCAGCAGGTTCATGGAAAATCCAGGGGAAGAACATTGGCGAGCAGTGAAATGGGTGCTTCGGTATTTGAGAGGCACAAGTGACCATTGCATCATCTTTGATGGTCGTGAAGGTACAGTCTGCGGATATGTGGATGCTGATTATGCAGGTGATTTGGACAAAAGGAGGTCTACTACAAGTTATGTTTTTACTCTTGCAGGTGGAGTAATCAGTTGGATGTCAAAGCTTCAAGAGACAGTTGCTTTGTCCACTATTGAAGCAGAGTATATAGCTGCTTCAGATTCCTATAAAGAGGCAATCTGGTTAAAAGGTCTGCTTGATGAGATTGAAAGGACGCAGGAGAAAGTGAATGTGTTTTGTGACAGTCAGAGCGCTATTCATTTGGCTACAAATCCAGCCTATCACAGCAAGACCAAGCACATCGATGTAAGGTATCACTTTGTGAGACATGTAATCGAAGGCAGCAAAGTAGTCCTCAAGAAGGTCCGCACACAGGAGAATCATGCAGATATATTCACGAAGCCAGTTACAATAGAGAAGCTGAGATGGTGTCTTGCTTCTCTTGGCTTGCAAAAAAGATGATGAATGGGCATGGGCAAGGGATTAGGAAAATTGTTGTCAAGGTGGAGTTTGTTAAATTATGACAACAAAATGTAAATAAGTAATTCTGGGCAAATTACTTATTGACCGTTAATTGGTTGTATAATGAAATGTAGTTGGAATAACGAAATAGACTAAGTTAAATAAGGTGGCTCGAGAGGCTTGTATGTACGGAGAATCATTTGAATAATAAGAGTTTCCAAACCCTTGCCCCGTGGAGGTTTTCTTGACACCCTATCGAGGTTTTACCACGTAAAATTGTGTGTATTTACTTGTGTGTTGTGTATTTATCCTTCCGTTCTTGCCATTCAGTTATATGCATTTTATTTCCTTCTTGTTTACTATTTCCCACAACATCTCAACCTCTCGCACAACCACAAAAAACAAACAGAAATACAAATAACTCCACAGCTGCCCCTTTTTCAGGTAAAATTCCTTTGAAAAGAAATATTATAGGGAGAACTACTAACTGAAACATATAATAGAAACTTCTAGTGGCAGGAACTTTGATAATCTAATGCAAAGAGCAGAAAATTCACCACATCGCACAACATTGCCAACACAGTCTAAACCATAAAGAAAAAATAGGTTCATAGTATTGTAAAATCTTATTTATCATGTACTGGAAAAGCAAAAAATGACTTTAACAGGCTCAAATATTCCAATATTTATTGTGGTACTGACATTAATCAACCATGCATCTAAGACTAGTAATTAAAAAAAAGTAAAACCAGAATATAAGCATTTCACTAGACTATTTGAAGTCGAGTGCTCTTCGGTCAAAATAACAAGGAAAGTATGTAATAAAGGCATGTATTCCATACTTTTTAAAGTGCATAATACTGAACTCGATGAGATAGGATAGTAGGATAGAATTAGTGATTAAGATAGAAAACTCAAGTTCTTTTTCCACCTTTTCCTAGAATAACACATTTTAAGTCCAAAAATACCCAATGAATAAGTGAATTGAGATATTGCCAAGAATATCTTGAAGTGGTGTACCCTACTCTATCAAGAATGAGTAGGATTATATAAGGATAAGGTGAGACAAATTAACTCTAAAGTGGGACATCCTCTTCTGGATTAAAATATACAAGATGGGTTCTATATAATGTACTAAGGAGAATATTCTCAAAGAACTTAATGGGTAGGATTCCTATAGTAAAAAATATCTGTTGATGGATTGATCTATACATTGCCATGGATATTCCAGTAAGGGTTAATTTCTTTAGAATTTATATTTCTTCTTTATATTTTTTTTCTTATGTATGTAATTGATAAAATAAATCTTGGACACCTTTTAGTCAGCCTCTGGTATTGAAATCAATAAAGGAAAATCCCAAATATTTTTCGTTAATACACCTCCCGTTGTTCAAATAAACATCTCTCATTTCTTGGGTATTCAAAGGAGCTCCCTTCCAGGGAAATACCTGGGTACCCCTCTCACCCTCAACCCCCTAAGATACTTAGTCTGGGAAGACCTTATTCTGAAATTTGAGACCAAGCTATCAAATTGGACCTTTCGGTCCTTAAACATGGAAGACCGCTTCATTCTTTTAAAATCTGTCTTGCAATCTATGCCAATATACCTGCTCTCTGCCCTCGCTACTCCAAAAGTCATTCTCAATAAAATCAACAACATCCAACATTCATTTCTCTAGGGAGGGGCCTCGCTTTAGAAAAATGGGGCCTTGGTTACTTGGGACACTCTTTGTCTCCTTAAAACTCAAGATGGTCTTCGCCTTCAGGACTCTGAACTGGTCAGTAAAGCACTAAGCACAAAAGTGTGATGGCATTGTCTTAAGAATCCTACAACTCTTTAGAGTCATATGTGGACAAATAAATACTCTCCTACTATACACGACTTACAATGTGTTCAAATGGAAGAAAATCGTTTAGGCTCCCACATTTGGAAGCTACTTGCAACATCAAATATTTAATTCAAGACCATTGTTTTTGGGAATTTAGGGATGGTAAAATGATGCTTTTCTGGGAAGACTCTCGGAACCAGTGGCCTCGTTTTTCTTCTATTCCTCACTCTCTCAATATCAGAAATCACCATTTTTCTCAAGGAATATCTATAGTGGCTCATTTTTTGGAGGATCACTCTTCCTCGAAGGCTCAATGGTGCACTTGGAAAGTCCTCTCCTTTGATCAATGATACGAGGAAGATGAACTTCAACTAATAGAACATATCATGATTAACCGCAACATATTTGTGCATAATAGCCCCGATATCCTAAGACGGGATATGGAACATCGTGGAACTATAACACATTATAAGCATACAAGCCGCCGATCTCAGGTCGCAAGATGGAAGCCTATCCGATGTGGAAGCACTCATGGAAATTAAAAAAATTGGCCGAAGATGACCCTATTCCTTTTGTTTGTTGGAATTTCTGAATATTCCAGAACATATTTGGAGAATAGAAATTCTCCTCTTTTAAGACAGAGAAACAAACAAAAAGAAATTTCTTGCTGATAGACAGAGATTGCACAAAAAAATACTTCTATTCCTTTAACATAACAAGTATTACAAAACGGTGCTTTTCTTTGCACAGTGCTTACAAAATCTTAGAGTTTTTCAATACTCTGTCTCTCTCTGTATTTTTCTAAAACGCACATACAGTGCTCACTGTTTTTTTGTTTTGCCTTCGGGCACCGAATACACACACAGCCTCATATTATTTTAGCCTTCTCGCTTTAATTGAGATATGGTGCAAGGATTAAAATAATAATAAAAACAAGTTTTGAAATATATATATTATAAACTTAAAAGTTTATAATATATATTATAACCGTCTAAGTGTTATAACTAAATTTTCGAAAGATTTTATTCGCGTGGCGATAACAAAACATGAAGGGAAACATATACCCAAGGTTTATAACTTTATAATAAGGTTTTTTGGTCTTATACAAACCATCGCATAACACACAACTTTAACCAATGTTTTAATAGGCCTATGAGACCCGGACTCCAAAACCATTAAATCGTATTGCAATGGAAATTTGCATCACAAATTCGCATGACGTCGCCCCTCCCAAACTCGCGCAAACAAAAATCCGATTGGCCAGTGTTGGGCCCCATCGGATTTCAAAACTTTATGAATCGTATTTAACAAAATTCGCGTAACAAAAATGACTCCGTGACGTCATGGAAATTCGTTACGCGAAACTTATGAAATTAGGTTTTATAAAACTTCGGTTCGGTTTTGGTTGTGCCGACGTAGAGGCACCAAACTTACGCGAAAAGTTCTATTGGTCCACATGATGCCGTTGTTGGGATGTGGGACTGGCTCTATTTATTTTCAAAGGTCTCTCAACGAGTACCCATCCATCCGATTGGTCGGCGGTGGTGACGAGGCCGTTGAGTCGCGGCAATCCACTTCCAACATGGCCCTATTCAAAACTTTCAACAAAAAAAAACTAGCGCGTACAAAACTTATTTCCAAAAAACCGTAAGGGATTTAAAGCTCGAATGAACCATTCATTAAAATGGAAAGCGCGTGGTACCGTGGTTAAACCACGAAATCAAAATAGAAAGCTTGATGTTGCGTAGCGTAAATTGCTTCGCACAACCTCTCGCGTATGTACATTCCCGCAAGCTTGAAATTAACATTTCAGCATGGTTAATTAACAAAAAGAAACTACTAACATGGGATAATCTATAAAAATGAGGATTTATAGGTCCTTCAGTGTGTCCTCTATGCAACTATCAGGGGGAGAATTTAAATCACCTCTTTCTCGAATGTGCTTTTGCCACAAATATATAGGATCTTTTACTCCAAGCATTTCAAAGATCTAACCTTCATCCTTAGTCCATCCCCATCAACATTTAACGTTAGAATAACATGCCTTATATAAGTCCCATCCTAAATAGAATCTAGCATCTTGCACCAAGGTTCACTCTCTGGATCCTCTAGAAAGAACATAATTCTCAAGTCTTCAAAAACCAATCCCCCTTGACTGAAAAAGCCTGGAACCTAGTCATTGCTCATTTAGGAGAAACTGTTGCTTCAATTCATTGGAACCCTTAGGACTGGGATTGCCCACCCAGAGAAAAAATCATTCTCCGGGATTTAAACATCCATTAAAATACTCCCATTTACTATAGCATTACCCCCTGCGCCTTAGTTTCCATCCCAATAACCTAGTCTCCTCCCCCATTGGGATTCTTAAAAATCAAATTTGATGGTACTTCAAGGGGAAATTCCAACCCTTATAGTTACGACGGTGTTCTCCGCGACAGTGAAGGTTGTATTATTCTCATTTATGCAGGCTTGTTGGGAAATTTAACCAACATTGAAGTAGAGCTTTGGGGTTTGGAACATGGTCTTACAACAACTCTTAAAATATATTCTCATCAATTCATTTTTGAAGGAGAATCTTCTCTTCTTATCTCCGTTCTAAAAAAGATCTAGAATGACACTCCTTTATAAAAGGCTTCCTCCAATTGGTGGCTTGAATCTCATCTTCATAGGGTTATAAAGATCATTAAGCAGATTAAAGCTCCCATTTTCTCCCATGTTCATCGTATAGGCCATAAGCTTGTTGATCCCATGGAAAATTATGCATTGGAATCTCATTGTAAGGCTATGGAAATGAACTAGTCCCAATCAATTCCTCTGTAATTGAGATCAACATCTGAAGAACCGCTGCTATGACTCTAAATTTACTTTTGGCGTGTGTCATATTAATTCACTCAGGCCATAATACATCTTCACTCTAGTGGATGAGCACATCAATATCCGTTTCATCATGGGAATCTATCATTATCTGATGAACCTGACTCAGATCAATTCATAGAGGTTTAATGTTGGTGTGTGTGGGAATGCTTTACAAGGAACCATTTGCATGGAGCTTAGTGAGAAAATTATGCATGTTAAGGAAATGGTGGGAATCTTCAAACATGCTGGTGATAGCGGTCGTTCTCTCGTAATCTGACTCAGTGCCATTGTTGGGACAAACCCTGCACTGAGGCTATATTTCCACATCCAACGTCTCTGGACGATGGAAGGTGTACTCAAATTTGGACAAATTTGTTAAGTTGCAGTCATAATTCTCGGGCCATATTATGGGCACTCAAGTCCAACACCGTGATTACTCATGGGAACTTTGTGCATATTAAAATTAGGTCGGCACCGAGGAGACGCCCTCTTCTATTTTACCACATTCCGAGCCATGTTGGTCGCTCCGAGGTGAATTTTTGTAACTGTGTCATGGGATTGCGAGTTAGTCAAATTGAGAAGGGTCACTACTTGAGGCACAAGTTCATATCATAGCTCATGTTTGATGTCTGCAATCGGGCTTGTGGCTGCAACATGGCCATCTGTCGTACCTGACTGGGATCAAAGCATGGCCAGGGGCATAATTGAGGTCATGGTAGTCAAAGGCAGGGCCGGGATCGTAGGATCATGGTGACATCAAAGCATGGACAGGGCATGGGGTCGGTGCAATGTCAACGCAAGGTGCCCGACCGCGTTGTGGAGTCTTCGCAATGATGATGAAATTGAGCCATTATTGATGGACAACCGTTCAAAATGTAAATCCACCTACTGATTCGGTAGAGAGGACAAAAAGACAGCAAGAGAGGTCGTTGTTGAAATGCACTTCATAGTGCAGGATTATTCAAAAAATTCAAAGTCTGTAAGGAAGTTGTTTTTCTGACAGAAGCTTCAGCCGCAGGATATAGGGAAATTTTGGGTTTTTGTATATAAACTCTGCGGTATCAGTTTATGGAAAGACAGTCCTTTCTGAAATTTAAAACCACAACAATTATGATAAATGCGCCAGTTTTGTTTTGAATGAGGAGGCCACGTCATCGAGGAGGTCCCCACCATCCGCCAGTCCCTGGCAAAAAAGCGCCGTGACCAATCGCGCTATCGCGTAGGTTCGATGCCTACGCGCAACTAAAATTTCGGACCTGAAAAGTTTTTATAAACTGCAGCCTAAAGTTTTCACATCACAAATGGACTCGACGCCGCAAGAACATTTGTTACATGAACTTTATTAAAATCCGTCTTATAAACGGCTTGGAGTCTCATGGGCCCCATCTCTCGACCAATGAAATGGCGTTCACGCGAAGTTTTCCCCGGATGACGTCACAGCCAAATGTGACGCGAAATTT
>JAXQQM020086042.1:0-29016 GCA_034641835.2 Pinus albicaulis | reverse complement strand
TGCAAAGGAATGCAATGATGGTTTTTTCAATGCATGACACTACTTATTGGTCATAGAAATGACCCTCCAATAAATTTAAAGTAGATGGTGCAATTGTAGAGACAGTTGACAAATTATTGTGTAACAGATGCCCCCTAAAGCATGAGGCCCGAGAGAGAGAGAGGGGTGAAATGCTTTATGAGAATGTGTCCAACTGAAAACACTGCCGTCGGGAAACCTACTTATACAGGTACAACTGATATCTCAAATACATGATGTGTTGTATGGGCATAGCCATCCATAATAGAGTATACAATAATCAATATCCAAGGCATGGATGCAGCCATCTAGTGAGGATCGATAAATAGACTCAGGTATGGTCGCAGCCATCCAATCAATGATTCATGTAACTAATCATAATAATCAACAAAATCGCAGCCTGGATTCTAACAGACAAAATCCAGGGTCTTGTGCTCCATCTCGACCCGAACAGAGTACAATTTCAAGCATGTGAATATGTGAGCTGAAGTCGAACATGCAATAACATCGTCTGATTACCAACCAATGACGAAAGTCGTTAATAGACGTGAGAGGTACCACCAATGATGACAATGGCCCTCAAGGTACTATAGGTACAATCCATGGAATGTGAACAATTAGATAGCATCTAACACCCGTAGAATCATCCGATCGAAGGTCAATAATGAAAACCTTATGTCGAATGCGAAGAACCTGCCATTGAGGCATGCAGGCTCCAAGGTACTAGAAGGGAGTCTCTAGATCAGCTTCCTAGATAATGAGCTGAAGTCGATAGAAAGTTACCTTGATCAAAGGTGGGCCATAGTGTTTCCCACATCATCGATGTGAGACAGAGGAACATAATGTCTTCGTGAATCAGGATCATATGAGAATCAAAGGAAGGTTGAAACTTGCAGAGGTCAACTTCTCTTGAACATATTAGTGACACGACAGTGAATTTGGTAGTATTTGACATCAAAAGATTAGAGGTCATGATGACGAGGCAAAGAGCAGATGAGAGGTCAAAAGGGATTACCCAAACCCACGAAATCAAATGACAAATGAGATGATGTTTCCAACCCGACATGAATGCAATGCCAAGTTCCATGTTCAAGAGTGACATATCGCCGACACGACGATGATACTCGGTTCCATTTTCCCCCCACCATTTGCGGTGAGTACCTCTTATTTTTTACACAAGCTTGAAGAGGATACCATATGCTTGTTTGCAATTGGTTCCCGGACGAATCCATCCTAGCATCGAACGAGCCCCAGGAAAGAGAAACTTGAATAACGTCATGATCGATTTACATTTACAATGTCATTTAAGTTTAACGAGTCCGACAAAGGAATAAATCAACGTCTTTTCATGTTTAGAGAGCTGAAAAGACAAAGAGAAAAGTAAACTCCAATGGTCCCTTTTCGTAAATAGTTCCTCAGATCCGAAAAGGTAGAAAACAATATCTGAGAAAACCTCCTCGTCGCAATAGGCTAGGGTATTCCTTTTTCGTAAGTAATTTATCCCAGCCTAAAAAAGGGGTAAACGTATACTAGGTAGATGTCGTTTCACAACCACTTTAACGAGATCAAAACGACAAGCGACTCGGCAATCTTTTCATGTTTAGAGAGTCAGAAAAGAGTTGAAAGTTGACTCCTCCTGGAGGAACGAGTGGTATAAAAGGTAGCAACTAGTTCCGGTAATGGTGGAACTGCTCAAAACATGATAAAAGTCAAGAGGCTAGCTAACAAGACCACTCATCGCAGCGGTTCCTCGGGAACGGGTAAAACAACCAAGTGAAGGCATATGATCGGCCAAGCAGATAGTGATGATGGAGTGAGAAAACCAAGGCTCATCTAGCAAAAAAGGCTAATAAAATGGCAATCACAAGAGGTAAAATGGGAATGGTTTCATTTTTACACAAGCTTGAAATCAGGAAACTCTGCTTGAAGTTGGTTTCATTTTTACACAAGCTTGAAACAAAGATAAACTATGCTTGAAACCGGTTTCATTTTTACACAAGATTGAAACGGAAACAAACTATGCTTGAAAAATTAAGCATGCCCCCAGCATGGTGACTCAATTCGAGGTACATGCCCCCCAAGCTTCAATCCATATGTAAGGCGGATGGAGTGAAGGTTCAAATTACGAGATCAAGAGAAAGACTCGACTGGGATTTTACGAGATCTAATCAAAGACTCGAATTGAAAGGGAATGTGTTTCATTGTTTTAACGAGGTTGACACATTAAAAGAACTATCCTCGTGACACCTTGTTTCATGGTTTAAGGAGCTTGGCACAAGACAAGGAACTCTGCTCCGACAACCTTGTTTCATTTTTTAAGGAGCTTGACACAAGAAAACGAACTGTGCTCCGAACACCTCATCATAATGAACAATAAGTCATCGCTTCCAAGAGTTCCACTCCTGATGGAAGGAAAACATCCTGGAAGTCTGGACCCAATGCCCCCAGCACCTGATGCACGACGGCATCATCACTGAGCACAGGCATAGGGTAGGTAGCCACATAGTTGACTTGCAGTGGGGCAGATACAACGGGTGGATAAAAACCAGGAAGGGATGATGGCGGGCCAGCTGCCATATCAGGACCAAAGAACGAAAGCTGATCAATGGTCACGATCCGTCCTTCATGTGGAAAATAGACCACACGAAAAAGGGAGGAGACAAGAGCTCCCATGGCATAGGTGTAATCATGCCCCAAAAGCAGATTGAAATCCAAGGGGCCTCGAACAACCATCATGTCCATATGGACGGCTTTACCTCCCAAAGTAATAGGTAACCTTGGAAGGATCCCCAACGATTGACTAGTTCTTCTGTTAAATGCCAACAGATTCTGCGTAATAGGCACAAGCGGAGGTGAACCAAAAGCTTTCCAAGTATTTGAAGACTAAATACTAACAGACGCACCTTCGTCTATAACCGTGCTGGGTACGACCAAACCAAAGGCATGTGCCGTTATCTCAAAAGGCACATAAGACGGAAGGTGGTATCCCACAACCGATTCTAATCAAAGGAAGCGACCAAACTACTCTGAGGGGCTACCGTCGAGGAGGTAAATCCCCTCTGCGGATAGAGGCGATCCCTACTAGCCCAGCAGGGGTCTAGCAACAATCATAAAATGTTATAGCGCAGGTTCCTAGTTACGAATAAAAGACCAAAGATGGAGGCCTACCTGGAGTCCAATGCTATGATCCGTAGAAGAAAGCGTTCCCATTCCTCAGCCTTGGCAGATCACGATCCCTCCACGATCTCCGCGGATGGACACCTGCACATGCAAGAAACAACATGAATACAAGCATAAAATCCAGAATACGCAACTAGATATCAGTCAGAAAGGATATAAATCATATTAACATAAGTGAAAACAGAGTGGAACCATAACCATAATCATTCATTAAATAACAATCGAAAGAGAGTACAACCAATGTTCTGACGCCGTGATCTCCTTCGGAAGGATCCCCAGTCATTCACGTCTCGCAAATCTCGCCAGGGAAAGGGCAAACCTCTCGTGAGTCTCTCGACGATAGTCTCCTTACTTGAGTCGGCCTTTTGGGAAGAAAGAGGGCTCTTACAGCACAAAGGCTCTTGGGAATTTGGAGATTCAAAGCTTAGGCACTTCCAGACTAGCTTGCCATGGCAATCAACAAGCTTTTATAGATGGGGAAGGAGGGAGTTGGGATCCCTATTATTGTGGGATTGGCCCTATCATGAAGGAAGGTTCCATGAAAGGTGGCAAACCACTTCCCTTCCATAGAACTCCCGTAGCCAAACCTCCCAACTCAAGATAGGCAATGGTTTCTGAGTTCGTTGAAACACAACTTCCGCAATCTTTATTTAAAAAACACTCCTTAAATTGGCTGGCGCGACTGCTGCTCTAGGACAGAGCGCCAGTTGGCACGGCCTCTTTGTAGGATTTTCCTCATTGGTGCGAGTGATGAACTGGCTGCCCGCGCCAATGCAAAAGGAGATGTTTTCATGATTTTTTGCAAGGAGATGTCTTTAAGGAAATTGAAGCTCATGTTTAGAGGGATGCATTGATGATGGTTTCAAGGCATGACAGTGTTCACAGGTCACAAAATGGGTCTTCCATTGTGCGGGACGGGGAATGGTAGGGACGGTTGTTTGGTCAATTTAGTGTGTCCTAAATTGCTGCATTTAATTTGTCAATCCGGGAATCGTAAGCTGATGAAGTGCGGCGCACTATATGTGCAAGATAACCTATTTATTAACTTTTGTCGTTTTTGGTCTTTCTAAGGTGAAATGGAAATTATAAAATGAAAACAAGTTTGGTTATATTTGTTCAAGGAATTGATATCCCCTATAATGATTTACCAACTTGAAACTTTAAAAGCAAAATGAAAATTACAATGACAAGACTTGAAAGAAAGTAAAAGTGTACTGCTGAAATGAAAAGGTGCTACTAATCTAATGAATCAAAACAATAAACTAGTGAACATGAAAACCAAATTATTCTTGCTGCCAACTAAACACAAAAAAAAACTATGCTTAAGGAAATTTGAAATTGCAACAAAATAAATCTAAATCAGATTACATCAATTCATTTTCTGACCCTTCATCATTAGACCAGCTATGACTTTCGGAAGTAATCATAAACAACTTGTGTAACTGATATTTAATTTGCAGGAAGTAAACTAATACTAAACCATACACCCATGATTCAATCCCTCGCCATCAGTCCAGCTGTGGCTTTCGGAGGCAACTGAAGATGTCATACATGATTTAATATATCTAAATTTGCAGAAAAGAAACTAATACTAAACTACACATTTCATAATGCAGTCCCTCACCATCAGTCCAGCTGTGGCTTTCGGAGGCAACTGAAGACGCTATGAGCAGATTAATATATCTAAATTTGCAGAAAAGAAACTAATACTAAACTACACATTTCATAATGCAGTCCCTCACCATCAGTCCAGCTGTGGCTTTCGGAGGCAACTGAAGACGCTATGAGCAGCTTAATATATCTAAATTTAACTACTGAATCAGATAAGCAAAACTAAAATGTACAAAGCAAGACTGAAGTTAAACAAAAGCTATGAAAAGAAAACTAGCAGCAGAACAATGTTAGTTTCATGTCATTAGTCAAAATGCTATAAAAATGCTATAAAAATTCCCGGGCTGTCTACCTAAAACCTGCACAAGAAAACTGATCAGTGATTAACAATTATAAAAACATGAAAGACAGAAATGAAATGGAGATTATGGAAATGTATAAACAGAAATGAAACAACTACAAAGTATGAACATGTGATGGATTATGATACAATGACTTTTAAAAGAAATGAAATGAGAAATATATACATTAATACACAGAACCTTAGCTGAGCAGGGGCCCTCTACACAGCCTTGGTAACGATCCTCAAACACGAATTAAGTTGAAAAACACAGTCTTCTCATATTAAAAAGTGGTTCATTACAGAATGGTAGTGTTACGGCCTCAAAAGCAGCGTAATCACTACAAAGCAAACATAACAGAGTACGAACATCAACTATCAACTAACAACTAACAACTGACAACTAGCAACTAGCTCTACGTGCGTATGCAAACGCTCTATATAAAACAATAAACTGTAATTGTCTCCTGAAGTTTATGATAGCAGAGAGCACGTAGACCACTACGGCCACGGATATAGGAGTATGGCCGTGTTGGAAAGCGAATCTACGGAAGGTGGATGCTTGAATTCAACTCCAGAACTCTACACAGATGTCGATTTAACCTCCGCAAGCTTAGAAACGGCCGTATGGATGTTTATATGCCACGAAACAGAGTCCAGCCGACATGAAACTCCATAGTTGACTTCCACGTGGATGGCTTTGACCGCGGCTTCCTTTGATGAGTTTACTTGAACCAATAGGACACGAACCATGTCCTCGTCATTCCTAGCCTGCCCATGTGGCTCGTTTCCTTTGTAGACACCTGTAGCATATAGTTCCACAAAATAGCTGCGGAAAGTTGCAGCAGCTGCGGAAAGTGGCAAGTTTCCGCAGCTGTATGAACAAAATATAGATCAAATAGAAAACACAAAAACATAATTAAAAACCATGTTAGATACCCTTTTGCACATGATATTGACAATTTTTGAGGTTTAGGTGAGTGAAAAAGGTATGGAAAAGTGTATGGAAAAGATGCAAATTCGGGACTCAACATACCCCCACTGTGAAGGTGTTGCATGTCCTCATGCAACTAAAATTTTGATACTCTTTGTTCAGTTCATGTGCCTTGATACTTCAGCCAGCACATCCAACCCCCTTCTCTTCTTCTTTGGTACTGCCATCATTCTGGGTTTCTTCATTAAGCACCTGAATTTGATATTCACAAGTGCTCTACTCAATTTTTGGCATTTCCTTTTTAATTTCTTATTCTTCTTTTGCCAAATACCCAAATGTAACATAGTATTATCATGGATGATCTTGTCCAATTTGCCTTGCTCTTTCAGTGTTTCATTTTCATTTTTGATATGCCGATTTAAAAGCTCAAGCTCAAAAATTTCCTGTTTTAATGACTGAACTAAATCATCCTGCAATGTATGAGGTTGAATGGAAGAGGTACTTGGACCTGTGGCTGCCTTCTCCAAGGATTCTATATAGTCATATACCTCCTGCTGTTTGGGATCTACTTCCGGTGTCTTTTCATTGGGCTGTCCCCAAAATGCTGCAAGGGAGAATTATGTTCATAATCTGGCCGAGGAGGACTTACATCAATATTTTGCTGAGAATAAGATGGAGTATGCTCATTGTCTGATTGGGAGTGAAAGGAGTCAGGTTCACTAACTGACTGAAATGGACTATGGTCAGTTGGAGACTGTTCATATGTCTCCTCACCCAAATCAATGAAATGAGGACCCTTAATTTGTGTTTTTCTCAATTTTCCCTTAAGCCTGCTGCTTCTCCTCACATGCTGTGGTACACTACCCTTTTGTTCTTGTTTTCCTGTCTCTGCCTTCTTGGATAGAGATGACTGTTTTTGAAGAAAAACTAATCTTTCAGATAGAATTTGGTGATCTTCTTCTTCAGAAGAAGGAGTTTTATGGACAGCCTCAATAATTTCTTTCCTTTTTGGTATTATTGGCTTCTTAGTTTTGATTTCCTTCTTCTTCCTTTTTACCAATCTCTCTTCCCTATCAGTTTTCTTCATAGTAGTAGTAGAAGTATTTTGGATTTCATTTACTGTTCTTTTCCTTCTACTTCTTTTTGCTGTGCTAGCTACGGGAATTTCCTGTGTAGGAGCAACTTGGGTTTCAACATTCATTTTCTTTCTTCTACTCCTTCTAATTGGACTACCTTCAGGAATTTCCCGAGGTTCTTCAAAGAAGTTTCTAACTAGGAATTGTTCCCATGTATCTTTTCTTTCCTTTAGCTCCTTTTCAATCAGAATTTTTATAAGGCCGTGGTGATAAAGATGAGGCTCTACATCTCCCAAGTGTTTTTGAACAATCACAGCCATTTTCTTTAAGCTATTGAATAGGAAATAAGGGAGATTGAGAGTTTGGTTTTCAAGAAAATTCATCAATAGCCTAGTATGGTACATGTACATAGAGCCAAAACGGCCTTCACATGTAATAAATTTCTGAACAATGAGTAGTAAAGTGGCCCATTCATCTTTTATTGCATGTACAGGGATGCCTCTTTTAAAAACAGTGATATCCATACCTTGATTCCGTAGGATTGTTCTCCATGCCTCATCACCGATACTTTTATTTTTGAACCAACGTTCTCCTTCCTGAAGAAGCTCTGTGGCTGTTGCTATTGATGCTTCATTGACCAAAAACTTGAGGTCTCCCACTTCTGCTTCCAAGCCATCAAATGATCTTGCAAACGCTTTTGTAACTTCTCTGTGGTAACCCCTGAATTTCTGAATAAAACGCAGCCATTTAGCTTTCCTCAACATCTCTTTTGCTTGCGGATATCCCTCTATAAACTTTGGTCCTTCCGGCTCTGCCCTTAATAATTTTCCCATTTCACTTCTCTGTGCTTCACAAGTTTGCCTCTGTGAGGGTTTAAGTGGAAATGGAACAATGGAATACACAGGATCGAGCACAATACTGTGGGGATGTTATCATAAAATGAGAATGAGTACCATAAACAGAATGGAGTAAGACTGTGGGTAGATATACGGGAGTGAGAGTGAGCAAAAGGAACGAAATGGAGTGAAACAGGGAGTGAGAATGAGTAGAGTGGGGTTTTGTAAACACGACAGAGACACGAAAAAGAGGTTAACAAAGTATAATGCATTCGGCCGCATTTTGAATTTTGGTGGCTGTGTCATAAATATGAACACGTTTCAATCAATGATTATGAAGTTATGCGGCTTGTAAGAGTCCTTTGTCAACTCAAATACGTATCATTATCTACGGTGGGATATTTGAACATGAGTGAGAATCGGAATTTCAACGATGAAACCGTTTGTGAATAAATGAAAGAGGATAACATAGAGATCGTGGAAGGTTATGGGACTGTCAATATAATCATTGCGCGTTATGGGTAGAGCTCATAGTTTAAAATTATATAAAAATGTGTTTTTCGATACTATTTGAAATAAATTTTATTCATACCTTTGGAATCCTTGCTTTTGCCCTTGGTCTTCAACTGATTGATCTTCATTAGTGTCTTGAATGTTCCATTGATCCTCTCTCCTGCATTTTATTTCATAATTTATGAAAATAACAACTGACTGTACATTCTTTTTGAAAACAGAGTAGTAGTAGCTGCGGAATCTGCTTCTTGCTGCGGAAACTGGAGTCAGCTGCGGAAACAGATGTCAGCTGCGGAAACTGACACAGCTATTACTTGGCTGAAATAGAAATGAACAAATGACAAATGACCAGGTGGAAATGGTCATAAAAAAGATTTTTATTGATGGAATGGATGAAATGAAGTGAAATGAAGTGAAATGAAATGGAATGAAATGGAATGAAGTGAAATGAAATGTAGTGGGTGGTGAAATGAAATGAGATGAAAGAGAGATTTTTTTTTTGGAAAATATAGAGTGTCAGGTGTCCCTGATTTTCACTCCATATTTTCTGTATAAGACTGCCAATCAATGATTGGTTTTCAGGCTTATACCATTTTTTTTCTTCTTCCTTTTTTTTTTTTTTTTTTTTAACTTGAAAAACAAAAGCTAGGCTGGTGGAGAAGAAGAATTCTTCTGTACCAGCCTGATTGCAGAACTTTCTTGAAACAACTTGACAAAATCCTCTTTAGAGAGTGGCTTATGATAAACTTTCAATCTATGGCCATTCACTATAAGAGGAGTTTGAAACTCATCAATGGTCTTGATTCTTACAGCTCCATTGTTAAAGATTTTGTCAATCTCATATGGCCCAAGCCAATGAGTCTGAAATTTCCCTTGAAAATCTTTAAACTTGGAGTCAAATAACAATGCCCAATCTCCTTCTTGAAACTTCTTCTCTTTGATATATTTGTCATGCTATTTAGTTCTTTGATATTGAACTAGATCAGTTCTTAGAATTGCTTCTTGTCTGATCTCATCTAGCTCATTCAACTGCTCCATTCTATGCTTTTGGGCTTCTGATAAGTCCATCCCCAACTGAACTGCTATCTTGAAGGTCTTGACTTGAAACTCAATGGGGAGCAAGACTTCTTTCCCATAAACAAGTTCATAGGGAGAATGTCCTGTTGTATTCCTCCATGTAGTTCTGTAGGCCCACAAGGCTTCTGGAAGCCTTTCCGCCCAATCTCTTCTATGTAGATGAACAGTTTTGGTGATGATACTTTCAAGAACTTTGTTTGTGGACTCCACTTGACCATTTGCTTGTGGATGGTAGGGAGTAGATCTTCTGTGCTTGATTTTGTATTCTTCCATCAACTTCTCCACCAAATTTGATGTGAATTGGCTCCCCTGATCTGTTACAATTTTTCTTGGAACACCAAAGCGAGTAAAAATATCCTCATAAAGAAAATGAACAACTGAATTTTCAGTAGCAGATACTAATGCTTTAGCTTCTACCCATTTAGTAACACAATCAGTGCAAACCAATATATACTTCTTTTGTTTCGATGGTGGATTAATTGGTCCAATGAAATCTAAAGCCCATTTTTCAAAGGGTTCAATGAGTACCTGTGTTTGCAGTGGCATTTCATTTGAAAGGGTAGGTTTCCCTACTCTTTGGCAGCTATCACACCTTTTAACATATTGTTTTGCATCTTTGAAGAGAGAAGGCCAATAATATCCCAAGGAAAGGATTTTATAGGCCGTCCTTTTGTCCGCAAAGTGTCCGCCGCATGGTTCATCATGACATGCCTTAAGAATATCATGCATTTCATCTTCCCTGACACATCTTCTGATCACAAGATCTGGCCCTGTTTTAAACAATTCGTTAGAAATCCATGAATATCTTGAACTCTCCTGAATAATTTTTCGTTTTTCTCTTGGAAATAAATGTGAAGGTAGTTTCCTTGTAACCAAATAGTTAGCAATATCTGCATACCAAGGGGTCTTAATAGTTACCGCAAACAAATATTCATCAGGAAACTTATCTTCTACAGGAGAATCTTCTTTAGTATTCTGAATCCTAGACAAGAAATCAGCTACTGTATTCTGTTTTCCTGGTCTATCCAACACAGTAATATTGAATTCTTGCAAAAGTAAAAGTCATCTTGTCACTCTGCCATTAGTAACAGGTTTGTTCATTAAATATCTAATTGCAGAATGGTCAGTATGAATAAAAGTTTCATAGCCTGTTATGTAATGTCTAAACTTATTAATTGCATGAACAACAGCTAAGAACTCTTTTTCAGTCACAGTATAATTCAACTCTGTGGGAGTCAAATTTTTACTGGTGTAATAAATGGCATATGGAATTAAATCTTTTTGACCCAACACAGCTCCAAGAGCTGTATCTGAAGCATCTGTAGAAATATGGAAAGGAAGTTTCCAATTTGGTCCTCTCAAGATAGGTGCTTCAGATATTCTTGTTTTCAAAGTTTCAAAAGTTGATTGACAATCAAGATCCCATTTAAATTCACAGTCTTTTGTAAGCAACTTGAAGAGTGGAGATGCTATTTTAGTGAAGTTTTCTATAAATCTTCTATAGTAACTAGTAAATCCTAGAAAACTTCTAACATCTCTTTGACAATTTGGAATAGGCAACTTGGAGATGACTTCAACTTTGATCTATCAACCTTAATCCCATCTCCCGAAATATGATGTCCTAAAACAATCCCTTCAGTAAACATCATAAAGCATTTTTCATGGCTTAATGAAAGGTTTGTTTCTTTACATCTTATGAGAAATTTTTCCAAATTTTCTAATGCCTCTTCAAATGAATTACCATAAACTGTAAAATCATCCATATAAACCTCTACACAATCATGGATTAGATCAGAAAAATTCCTAGTACTGCTCTTTGGAATGTTGCAGGTGCATTACATAACCCAAAAGGAAGCACTCGGTAGGAAAAAGTTCCCCATGGAAAAGTAAATGTGGTCTTATCTTGATCTTCAGGTGCTACCTGAATTTGATTATAGCCACTAAAACCATCCAAAAATGAAAAGTACTTTTTACCTGCTAATGTGTCTAATACCTGATCGATAAAAGGAAAAGGAAAGTGATCCTTCAAAGTTGCTTTGTTCAATTCCTCGTAATCAATGCATACCCTCCATTTACCATTCTTTTTAGGTACTATAACCAAAGGAGAAACCCATCGGCTATCTGAAATTGGATAAATGAAGTTTACATTGAGTAATTTTTGGAGCTCTTCTTTCACTATCTCTCTAAGATTTGGATTCATCCTTCTTTGAGGTTGTCTGATTGGTCTACTGTTTTCCTCAATATAGATATGATGGATGCAAGTCTTAGGATCAATACCCTTCATGTCAGTATACTCCCATGCAAATGCAGTAGAATGTTTTTGCAAGATTCTCGTTAGTTCTTCTTGTTGTGACTTCTCCAGATGTTTGTTGATATTCAATGTCTTTTCTGGAAAAATCTCAAAAGCAGAATTACCAAACTCTTCCATAGAGTAAAGAGATATTTGTCTTGATGATAAATATTCTATGTCAGATTCCAACTGAAATTGTGTGGGGTCATATTCTGAAGTTATCTCAAAATTTTCTAATGTGTTCAGAATTTGACTATCCTCACTAATTTTAGAGATGGTAAAGACAGGTTGTATAGTGTTCTCATCATCGACCCATTCATTATCTCCTATTTCTGTGATTGCTCTTGCTGGAGGATACAAATTTAATTTCTTTGTCGAATTACCATTTGAAATGTACATGTCTCCAGATCTACAACTAATAAAAGCATCAGCTGTGGCTAGCCAAGGTCTTCCTAAGATAAGTGGATGTCCTCCTAGATTACTTTTGGGAGTCAAAATCATAAAGTCTACTGGATATTCCCAAGAATATAAGGAGACTGAAATATCTTCTAATACACCATCTGGTTTAATAACCGATCGATCTACAAGTTGCAATAAAGTAGGTGTAAAAATAAGGTTAGGAAGTTTTAACTGTTCCATAGTCTGTCTACTCATAATGTTGATAGCAGCCCCTAAGTCAATCAATGTGTTTGGAATTTCTATCCCATTTATATGTGTCTTGACAATTGGACTTCCTGGATCTACATACTTCTGCATGGTAATTTTTCCCATCATAATGTCCGCAATCTTTCCTACCAGGTGGATTCTTCTTGTGTCCTTTAGCTTCCTTCCTGGTCTTTTGAAACTCAACTCCTTTATGGTTTTTGCTAGAATAGGAATTTCTCGAATGGCTTGTAGCAATGGAATCTTGATACAAACATTCTTCAATTCATCTAGAAATTCATAGTTAGGCAACAAGATTTGTTTTTCCACCCCCTTATCAATTTGTAGTCTTTCCGGAAAAGGAGGTGTAGATGAAGATACAGGTTGTTCAACTATAGGAGTTGTGGATGTTAACTTTTCTTTTTCTTTTTGAATTTTTGAATTTTGAAGAGATTCTTCCTCAGAACCCTTATTGACTTGAAGAGAGTCCTCCTCAGAGGTATCTTGCTCTTGAATGTATATAGAAGGTTTTTCTAAAACTCTACCAGATCTGAGTTGTACATCGTTGAGAGGAACAATCATATAGGTAGGAAATTGTTGTCCTTCTACCATATAAGTAGTTTGAGGATTCTTATTGTTAGGATTTGGCAATGGCTGAGCCGGAAGTTGATTTGTCTTCTGTTGGTATGGGAGCATGAGTTGAGGATTTGTATTTTGTTGAGAAGGTTGTTGTTGTGGAAATGGCAATGAAAGTTGTGGATTTTGGCTTAGAAATTGTAGAGCTTGTTGATTTTGAAAAGATGGAGGATATTGATAAAATTGAGCAAATCTCCCATAAGGATTTTGCATCCCTTGTACCCATGGCTGATATGAATTTTGATGTTGGGGCCAAGGTTGTTGCCAAGGATTCCAATTTGGTTGGGTTTGAATATTCATAGGGTTGTTAAACCCTTGAGATTGTTGTCCCTGCCAAGGTCTCCTTGCGACAAAACAGAGAGATTCTACCGAATTTGGATCTTCTTGAAAAACAACTTTGAGTCCAGGAATTGAAGGACAATCCTTGATCTCATGATTTTCTGAGCAAATCATACATGTTTCTACAACTTTTGCATCCAAGGGACATTCCCTTAAAGCATGTTTCTTCCTACATTTCGGACAAAAGATGGCTAAGGCATCTGTTTCTGCTTTCTGCTTGTTTTGGATTTTAAGGGTGTCTAGTTGTTCACTAAGGCTCCCTAAGATATCAGTTTTGAACTCATCAAGCATATTACCAATCTCCGCCCTACTTACTGATCCAGTTGCAGATTTGTTAGCCCTAATAAGAGAAGGATCCCTAGGCCCTTTTCCTGTTTTAGATTTTCCCCTTGAGAGATGGATACATAGTTCTGTTATATCATGAAATGGAAGTTGAGAAATGTCTCCTTTCCCAATCATGTTTAAAATGTCTATCCATTCATCTCTAATGGATTTTAATAGGAGGGCTTTCAAGGTTTCATTATCTAAGTTGCTCATCTTTGCTCTTTTCAAGTTGTATTGAAATCGTTCAATTAAGTCTTCCAAATTTTCATCTTCGTTTTGCATCATTTTGAATACCTCATCCTTGTGATTGGTGGGCATACAATAGTCCAAGTATCTATCCAAAAATGTTTGTTTCATATCATTCCAAGTCCTGATAGATTGAGTGGCTAATCCCATGAACCATTTCAGAGCAGATCCCTTCAATGTTGAAGGAAACAGTTTGAGTTTTTGAGAATCTTCCATATAGTCATAAGTTCGGCACACTACTTCAAACTCAAACAGAAATGTTTCAGGATCTTCACTTCGCAATCCATAAAATTTAGGGAGAACAGATGGTGAGATATTTTTCATTGTTGCATGAGTCTCCTCATCAACTATAGGGAATCCAAGCAAATTGTCCCTATTTCTACCATCATTTCCTTCACCATTGTTATCTCCATTATCTCCTCCTCTTCTACCTCCACCTCTATTTATTACTTCCTCTGCCATGATAGTTTCTTTAGAGTCCTTATAGTCCTCTAGTTCTTCTACCAAGGAAGGATGAGAGAAAGTGTCTTTGTTTTCTAAGTGGGTTTTAGTAGGTGGTATAGGAGAATCCTCTAATTCAGCTGTTCCTTGACTTCCAAAAATCTTAAGGCTAGGGGTAGATGGTGGTGAATCTGGTCTATGCCTTGAAGAAGATGGAGTTATGAAAATCAAACTCTTGGCTTTAGCTATAAACCTTCCCCTAGAATCTCTTGCTCTATGCATGTCATTTTTTTTTATTTTTTAAAAAAGTTGGGCTAATAATTCTCTTTCTGATCTTCCAGATCACACTAGGTGCAAGAAGAGAGCATACTTAAGAAATTACTAAACCAATAACTCTCTTTTCCGATCCTCCAGATCACACTAGGTGCAAGAGGAGAGCATACTTCAAGAAGTTATCAAGTTTTTCCCTTCTTTTATGATTTTATGTTTTTTTTTTTTTAAGAAATTGGCTACCTAGTTACACTTCCCCGGCAACGGCGCCAAAATGTTTGGTCAATTTAGTGTGTCCTAAATTGCTGCATTTAATTTGTCAATCCGGGAATCGTAAGCTGATGAAGTGCAACGCACTATATGTGCAAGATAACCTATTTCTTAACTTTTGTCGTTTTTGGTCTTTCTAAGGTGAAATGGAAATTCTAAAATGAAAACAAGTTTGGTTATATTTGTTCAAGGAAGTGATATCCCCTATAATGATTTACCAACTTGAAACTTTAAAAGAAAAATGAAAATTACAATGACAAGACTTGAAAGAAAGTAAAAGTGTACTGCTGAAATGAAAAGGTGCTACTAATCTAATGAATCAAAACAATAAACTAGTGAACATGAAAACCAAACTATTCTTGCTGCCAACTAAACACAAAAGAAACTATGCTTAAGGAAATTTGAAATTGCAACAAAATAAATCTAAATCAGATTACATCAATTCATTTTCTGACCCTTCATCATTAGACCAGCTATGACTTTCGGAAGTAATCATAAACAACTTGTGTAACTGATATTTAATTTGCAGGAAGTAAACTAATACTAAACCATACACTCATGATTCAATCCCTCGCCATCAGTCCAGCTGTGGCTTTCGGAGGCAACTGAAGATGTCATACATGATTTAATATATCTAAATTTGCAGAAAAGAAACTAATACTAAACTTCACATTTCATAATGCAGTCCCTCACCATCAGTCCAGCTGTGGCTTTCGGAGGCAACTGAAGATGCTATGAGCAGCTTAATATATCTAAATTTGCAGAAAAGAAACTAATACTAAACTACACATTTCATAATGCATTCCCTCACCATCAGTCCAGCTGTGGCTTTCGGAGGCAACTGAAGATGCTATGAGCAACTTAATATATCTAAATTTAACTACTGAATCAGATAAGCAAAACTGAAATGTACAAAGCAAGACTGAAGTTAAACAAAAGCTATGAAAAGCAAACTAGCAGCAGAACAATGTTAGTTCATGTCATTAGTCAAAATGCTATAAAAATGCTATAAAAATGCTATAAAAATGCCCGGGCTGTCTACCTAAAACCTGCACAAGAAAACTGATCAGTGATTAACAATCATAAAAACATGAAAGACAGAAATGAAATGGAAATTATGGAAATGTATAAACAGAAATGAAACAACTGCAAAATATGAACATATGATGGATTATGATACAATGACTTTTAAAATAAATGAAATGAGAAATATATACATTAATACACAGAACCTTAGCTGAGCAGGGGCCCTCTACACAGCCTTGGTAACGATCCTCAAACACGAATTAAGTTGAAAAACACAGTCTTCTCATATTAAAAAGTGGTTCATTACAGAATGGTAGTGTTACGGCTTCAAAGGCAGCGTAATCACTACAAAGAAAACATAACAGAGTACGAACATCAACTATCAACTAACAACTAACTTTATGTGCGTATGCAAACGCTCTATATAAAACAATAAACTGTAACTGTCTCCTGAAGTTTATGATAGCAGAGAGCACGTAGACCACTCTGTCCACGGATATAGGAGTATGGCCGTGTTGGAAAGTGGATCTACGAAAGGTGGATGCTTCAATTCAACTCCAGAACTCTGCACAGATGTCGATTTAACCTCCGCAAGCTTAGAAACAACCGTATGGATGTTTATATGCCACGAAACAGAGTCCAGCCGACATGAAACTCCATAGTTGACTTCCACGTGGATGGCTTTGACCGCGGCTTCCTTTGACGAGTTTACTTGAACCAATAGGACACGAACCATGTCCTCGTCATTCCTAGCCTACCCATGTGGCTCGTTTCCTTTGTAGACACCTGTAGCATAGATTTCCACAAAAAGTCATGAAAGAAGTGAATGCTTTAAAATGGCAAGTTTCCTGTACCGTATGAACAAAATCTAAATCAAGAGAAAAATACAAAAACATAATTAAAAACCATGAGTTAGATACACTTTAAACATGATAATGGATAATTTTAAGAGGAATAGTGAGTGAAAAGATATGGAAAAGTGTATGGAAAAGAAATAAATTCGGGATCTAAATAAAAAGGGGACGGTGACAAATTACTGTGTAACAGATGCCCCCTAAAGTATGAGGCCCGAGAGAGAGAGGGGTGAAATGCTTTACAAGAACATGTTCAACTGAAGGCCCGCCGTCGGAAAACCTGCGCAGAAAAATACAACTGATATCTCAAGTACATGATGTATATGTGGTATGGGCGCAGCCATCCGAAACAGAGTACACTATAATCCGGATCCAAGGTATGGGCGCAGCCATCCAGCGAGGATCAAATAAATAGACTCAGGTATGGTCGCAGCCATCCAATCAATGAGTCATGTATATAATGATAATAATCCACAATCGCAGCCTGGATTACAACAGACACAATCCAGGGTCTTGCGCTCCATCTCGACCCAAACAAAGTACAAGTTCAAACATGCGAATATGTGAGCTGAAGTCGAACATGCAAGAACATCGTCTGATTACCAGCCAATGATGAAAGTTGTTAACAGACGCGAGAGAAACCACCAATAATGACAATGGTCCTCAAGGTACTACAGGTACAATCTACGGTGTGTGAATAAATGAGCTGACGTCGAACACCCGCAGAATCATCCGATCGGAGGCCAATGATGAAAACCTCACGTCAAATGCGACGAACCTGCCATTGAGGCATGCAGGCTCCAAGGTACCATAAGGAGTCTCTAGACCAACTTCCTGGATAATGAGTTGAAGTCGACAGGAAGTGACCTTGATCGAAGGTGGGCCATAATGTTTCCCACATCATCGACACGAGACAGAGGAACATGATGTTTTGTTGTGAATCAAGATCGCATGAGAATCAGAGGAAGGTTGATATTTGCAGAGGCCAACTTCTCTTGAACACATAACGGCACAAAATAGTGGTTTTGGCAGCATATTTGACATCAACGGATCAGAGGTCATGGTGACAAGGCAATGAGCAGAGGAGAGGTCAAAAAGGATTACCCAAACCCACGGAAGCAAGTGAAAAAATGAGATGAGATGTCCCCAACCCGACACGAATGCAGACAAGTGCCATGTTCAAGAGCGACATACTGCCGACACGACAATGATAATGGTTCCATTTTTCCCCCACCATTTCTGGCGAGTACCCCAATTATTTTTGATAACAAGCTTGAAGGGGATAGCATATGCTTGTAATATAAGTCCGCCCTTCGGGCGAATCCATCCTAGTACATTTAACGAGCCCTAGGAAGGAGGAAGGAGGAGAACGTCATTTCGACTGAATCCAATGTCATCAGGGTTTAACGAGTCTGACAAAGGAAGAACTCGGCGTCTTTTCATGTCTAGAGAGTTTGAAAAGACAGCAGAAAAGTAAACTCCAGTGGTCCCTTTTCGTAAATAGTTCCTCGGACCCGAAAAGGTAGAAAACAATATTTGAGAAAACCTCCTAGTCGCGATACGCTAGGGTATTCCTTTTTCGTAAATAATCCATCCTAGCCCGAAAAAGGGGTAAACGTATACTGGGTAGATGTCGATTCGTGTCCACTTTAACGAGATCGAAACGACAAGGGCCTCGGCAATCTTTTCATGTTTAGAGAGTCAGAAAAGAGCTAAAAGATGACTCCTCCTGGAGGAACGAGTGGTATAAAGGGAAGCAACTGGTTCCGGTAATGGTGGAACTGCTCAAAACAAGTAAAGGTTAAGAGGCTGGCTAACAAGACCACTCATCGCAGCGGTTCCTCAGGAACGGGTAAAACAACCAAGTGAAGGCATATGATCGGCCAAGCAGATAGTGACGATGGAGTGAAAAAACCAAGGCTCATCTGGTCAAAAATAGGCTGATAAAATGGCAATCACAAGAGGTAAAATGGGAAAGGTTTCATTTTTACACAAGCTTGAAATCAGAAAACTCTGCTTGAAGTTGGTTTCATTTTTACACAAGCTTGAAACAAAGATAAACTATGCTTGAAACCAGTTTCATTTTTACACAAGCTTGAAACGAAAACAAACTATGCTTGAAAAAGTAAGCATGCCCCCCAGCATGGTGACTCAATTCGAGGTACATGCCCCCCAAGCTTCAGTCCATATGAAAGGTAGATGGAGTGAAGGTTCAAGTTACGAGATCAAGAGACAGACTCGACTGGGATTTTACGAGAACTTATCAAAGACTCGAATTGAACAGGAACGTGTTTCATTATTTTAACAAGGTTGACACATTAAAAGAACTATCCTCAGGACACCTTGTTTCATGGTTTAAGGAGCTTGGCACAAGACAAGGAACTCTGCTCCGACAACCTTGTTTCATTTTTTAAGGAGCTTGACACAAGACAAGGAACTTTGCTCCGACAACCTTGTTTCATTTTTTAAGGAGCTTGACACAAGACAAGGAACTCTGCTCCGACAACCTTGTTTCATTTTTTAAGGAGCTTGACACAAGACAAGGAACTCTGCTCCGACAACCTTGTTTCATTTTTTTAAGGAGCTTGACACAAGACAAGGAACTCTGCTCCGACAACCTTGTTTCATTTTTTAAGGAGCTTGACACAAGACAAGGAACTCTGCTCCGACCGACTTCATCATAATGAACAAGAAGTCATTGCTTCCAAGAGTTCCACACCAGATGGGAGGAAATCATCCTGGAAGTCAGGACCCAATGCCCCCAGCACTCGATGCACGACGGCATCATCACTGAGCACAGGCACGGGGTAAGTAGCCACATAGTTGACCTGCGGTGGAGCAGATACAACGGGTGGATAAAAACCAGGAGGGGGTGATGGCGGACCAGATGCTACATTGGGACCAAAGAACGACAGCTGATCAATGGTCACAATCCATCCTTCATGTGGAAAACAGGCCACACGAAAAAGGGAGGAGACAAGCGCTCCCATGGCATAGGTGTAATCGCGCCCCAAAAGCAGATTGAAATCCAAGGGGCCTGGAACGACCATCACGTCCATATGGACGGTTTTGCCTCCCAAAGTAACAGGTAACCTTCGAAGGATCCCCAACGGTTGGCTCGTTCTTCGTTAAATGCCACCGTACTCGCGTAACAGAGCAAGCGGCGCGAGCCGAAAGCTCGCTATGGAAGCCCAGGATAGAATACCAACATGCGCTCATCTATACGGTGCCGGGCACAAACGGCACCAAAAGCCTGTACTGTAATCTCGAAAGGCACATAGGATGGAAGGCGAAATCCTGCAAATCGATTCCAATCAAAGGAAGCGACCAAACTACTCGGAGGGGCTACCATCGAACCGAGAAGGTCTTCCCCTGGTGTTACGGAAGGAGGATCATTCTCCATAACCTCCATCTCGACAGAGGGATATCTCCCGGACCTCCATCACGAGAGGCGGAGGAGCACTTTTTCGAGGTATGGGGACAGAGAACCTTTCGGTTGATCCGGAAGAATCCGAAGAAATCGTAAGAACCTCGAGGAAGTGAGGTCCACCAACCCCGAAAAGACCTGGTGCACCGCGGACGGGGCCAGTTCAACCGATCCGACGACCAATGGTTGGTCAGGGACGGATTCATGAATTTGAATTTCTGGGGGAGTGGGATCGACCAAGGATGACTCTTGACCAATCACAGGATCAGCTGGCAGAGAACTCAAAGAAAGCCGATTATAACCAGGTGAAAGGCGTGGTGTAGAACCGGTCGAGTTGTCCAAGACTTGCTTGGCTTCACCCATATAAGGACAAAGGTGAATGGCATGGTGCCCTTCACACAACTTACAGGGATTGGTGATCTTACCCTGCTTCTTAGAGTTCTTATCAACAGCAGCTGAAGACGTGCCCCCAACTTGACTCCCGGAAGCCAAAGGCAACGGTGGGCGGCCATTGGACCATACTTCGAGCACCTTGGGAATGCCAGGGCAGTCTCGAAGAAGATGGTCTCCCGTGCACAACAGGCAAGGGAACTTGACTTTCCGTGGAGGGTTGGGAGGTTTATCAAGAGGAGGTGCTTCAAAACGTAGTTGGAGCCTAGCTCTCGCTTACCGACTTCTTCTTCTTCGTCTTCTTCTTCTTCTTAGCCACCTGGTTACTTGAATCCAGACTTTCACCAGGTTAAGTAGAAGAGGAGGACACAGAAACAGGTGAAGAAGGGGAGAGGTCCACCTTGGAATCAACATGATTTTTTTCAAGCGGAGGAACTGATTGAATAGTAGCCGAGACATTCGGGACCACAGAGGTTGAAAACAACCAAACAGGCAACCCAATAGTTAACCCAGGAAGGGACAACGTTGCCATATAAGGAGCACCAACATTCCCAAAAGGAGGAAAAGGACCAGGATTCCCTTAGGAGGGGATTCCTTGGTTGGTGAACTCTGGAAAAGTTGTCATTGGAAACGACCCAAAACAACACCCTAAGGAAACTAACTTTAACCAGGAATATTTCGTAGGCAGTTAATTTTTAAAACATTGAAACAAAACTCGTTACATCTTTTTGGCAGTCGAGAAACGATAAAAAGATGACTCTATCTCTTTCAGAGTTGACACAAGCGTGAAAGTACAAGCGCTTGACGGTCTTTTCAAGTTTAGGGAGTCAGAAAAGACCAAATGACTGCTCAGGAAAAACTAGGCACAAAGGGTGTACCAAATATCCGTGAACTGCAATATACACCTTGGTTTCAATAATGAAACAAAAATCGACCAAGGACTTTCCGTACGTGCAGGCAATCTCCCCGAATGCTGTGTTCGGTGTATCACGGGTATAGGGCGGCAGACTCGGCTTCCTGTGGATAAATGATTGAAAACCTAGAGGGGTCTCCCTTTATATACGCGACGGTACGGGGAGCACAAGTCCGTACTAGCGCTGTCTAAAGCCAAAAGGCGAACGACAGCTGCTAGGTTTAAAGACGCCGGAACACGTCTCTAGCCTAGACCACTAAATATGTTTCGTGAAGTTTCAATGCTGCCTTAGGTTAATTGAATAAATTTTACAGTTGATCTTCAATTAGGTTTCAGTTTCAAGCCCTATCGTATGTAATGTCTCAAAAGACTCTTTAAATGCAAAGCTACATGCCACAGTCCAACATTTCGTTCGATGAAAACTAGTTACAGAAGAGTTGAGAGCTTTTACACAAACAAAATGATCGGAAGACAAACAATGAGATCTCTAATGCAACTAATGAAATTGAAAACTTTTCATTCAAAATCACTAATCACTAAAGCAGACCTAAAATACTACAATTTGCACTAATCAACCAAAAGCAAAAGAGATTTTTTAATTTTTCGAAATGTTTACACAGCATCAAAAACATCAAACAAACCGAAACAAATGGTGCAACTCTTTGAGAAACGACATACAAGAGAGTAAAAATTGTATATCACCCCCACTCAATGACAATTGTCAGGATCAACCGACCAAAGTCTCTCAAAACCAAGAAAAAGACTCAAAGGCTCCAATGGACCGTGTGATCTGGGTCCAAAGCAAGAGAAAACGAAATTTGAATGAAGAAACGAGCAATCACTCAAAAATCACAACAAAACAGTGAACAACGACTAAGAGAATGCGGAGGAGCAATCAAAGAGTTGACTGGATAGACGAAACACCAAAACTCCCAAGGAGGGCTCGATACACAAGGCCACTAGATGCCCTAGGGCTCAAAACGTGAAATCGATAGAGAAAAGCAAACAACCAAAGGACGAAGGCAAATTCCCAGTCAAACAGGACTCCAACAGACTCAGGTAGTCGAAAAATCAAGAAGAAAAACACTGACCAGATCTAGAGAGCTCAAAACTGAGAAAACTCAAATACCCTACAGGAGTGGCGCGACTGTAAGGCTGCAACTGGCGCCAGAAAGCAATTGGCGTGGGCAATACAAAAGCAACATGCGCCAATTGGCGCGACTGTTGGGCTAAAAAGCGCGCCAGTCGATTTTCTCAGCCAAAATTAAAGAAGAACTACTCCAGAAGCAGACCAATGTAAACTAAGCAAACCAAGAAGCAAAAAACAGCAAAAGAACCCAACCCAGAAGGCTAACCAAGCAAGGAAAATCATAAAACAATCAAAACGAGACAACCCAAACGAGACAGTGAAAACTAGACGATCCCCAGCGGAGTCGCCAAATTGTTGAGGAGGTAAATCCCCTCTGCAGACAGAGGCGATCCCTACTAGCCCAGCAGGGGTCTAGCAACAATCATAAAATGTTATGGCGCAGGTTCCTAGTTACGAATAAAAGACCCAAGATGGAGGCCTACCTGGAGTCCAATGCTATGATCCGTAGAAGAGAGCGTTCCCGTTCCTCAGCCTCGGCAGATCACAATCCCTCCACGATCTTCGCGGATGGACACCTGCACATGCAAGAAACAACATGAATACAAGCATAAAATCTAGAATACGCAACTAGATATCAGTCAGAAAGGATATAACTCATATTAACATAAGTGAAAACAGAGTGGAACCATAACCATAATCATTCATTAAATAACAATCGAAAGAGAGTACAACCAATGTTCTGACGCCGTGATCTCCTTCGGAAGGGTCCCCAGTCATTCACGTCTCGCAAAGCTCGCCAAGGAAAGGGCAAACCTCTGTTGAGTCTCTCGACGATAGTCTCCTTATTCGAGTCGGCCTTAAGGGAAGAAAGAGGGCTCTTACAGCACAAAGGCTCTTGGGAATTTGGAGATTCAAAGCTTAGGCACTTCAAGACTAGCTTGCAATGGCAATGGGCAAGCTTTTATAGATGGGGAAGGAGGGATTTGGGATCCCTATTATTGTGGGATTGGCCCTATCATCAAGGAAGGTTCCATGAAAGGTGGAAAACCACTTCCCTTCCATGGAACTCCCGCAGCCAAACCTCCCAACTCAAGATAGGCAATGGTTTCTGAGTTTGTTGAAACACAACTTCCGCCATCTTTATTTAAAAAAACACTCCTTAAATTGGCTGGCGCGACTACTGCTCTGGGACAGAGCGCCAGTTGGCGCGGCCTCTTTGTAGGATTTTCCCCATTGGCGCGAGTGATGAACTGTCTGCCCGCGCCAATGCAAAAGGAGATGTTTTCATGACTTTTTGCAAGGAGATGTCTTTAGGCACCAGTTCAAGTGCTGCGGACACAATGATGATGCTCAAATTATGACAGTGTTCACGTGTCACATAATGGGTCCTCCACAAAGTGATGGGGAATGGTGGGACTATGACAAATTACCGTGTAACAGCCACCATCAACCGAAGATGGTCTTCCCCCGGTGTTACTGAAGAAGAAGAGCATCCTGGTCGACCTCCATCTCGCGCGTGAGGAGATCTCAGGACCTCCATCACGGAAGTGAGAGCAGTACCCCGAGATATAGGGATGAGAATCTTTCTCCCAAGTCCGAGGAATCTGAAGAAACAAGAAGAACTCGAGGATGTGAGGTCCACTTCGAAATTTAAAATACCTAGTGCACCGTAGACAGGCGCCGCTCAAGGACTCAAAGAAAGCCGTTTATAACCACCGGAAGGCATGGCGTAGGAACAACAGGTTGTCCAAAACTCATTTACTTCATCCATATAAGGACAAAGCTGAATGGCATGGTGCCCTTCACACAACTTACAGGGATTGGTAATCTTACCCTGCTTCTTAGGAGCCTCACCAATACCAGTTGAAGACATGCCCCCAACTTGACTCCCGGAAGCCAAAGGCATGGTGGACGACCATTGGACCATTCTTCAAGCACCTTGGGAATGCTAGGGCAGTCTCGAAGAAGATGGTCTCCCATGCACAACATGCAAGGGAACTTGAATTTTCGTGGAGGGTTGGGAGGTTTATCGACGAAAGGCTTCTTAGGTGCAATAGCTGTAGGGCTAGCCTCTCCTTTATCAAACTTCTTCTTCTTTGTCTTCTTATTCTTCTTCTTAGCCACGCGATTACTCGAATCCATACTTTCACTAGGCGAAGTAGAAGAGAAGGACGCAAAAACAGGAAAATAAGGGGAGAGGTCCACCTTAGAATTAACATGATGTTGTTCAGGCGGAGTAACTGATTGAACAGTAGCTGAGACATTTGGGACCACAGAGGTTGAAAAAAACCAAATAGGCAACCTAACAGTTAACCCAGGAAGGGACAACGTTGCCATATAAGGAGCGCCAACATTTCCAAAAGGAGGAAAAGGACTAGGATTCCCATCGGAGGGGATTCCTTGGTTGGAGAACTCCGGAAAATTTGCCATCATAAACAACTCAAAACAACACCCTAAGGAAACTAACTTTAACCAGGAATATTTCGTGGGCAGTTAATTTTAAAACATCAAAACAAAACTCTGCAATTTCATCTTTTAAGAGTCGAGAAACAGGCAAAAGGCGACTCTATCACTTTCAGATTGGAAACAAGCGTGAAAGGACAAGCGCTTGATGATCCTTTCAAATTTAATGAGTCAGAAAATATCAAAATGACTACTCAAGAATTCTAGGCAAAGGGTGTACCAAATAACTGTGAACTGCAATATACACCTTGATTTTAAAATGAAAGAGAAATCAACCAAGGACTTAACGTACATGTAGGCAATCTCCCCGAATGTTGTGTCCGGTGTATCACGAGTATAGGGCGGCAGACTCGACTTCCTATAGATAAATGATAGCAACCTAGTGGGGTCTCCCTTTATATATGCGACAGTACAGGGAGCACAAGTCCGTTCTAGCACTGTCTAAAGCCAAAAGGCAAACGACAGCTACTAGGTTTAACGACGCCGGAACACATCTCTAACCTAGACCTCTAAATATTTCGTTAATGTTTCAATGCTTCCTTAGGTTAATTCAATAAATTTTACGGTTGATCTTCAATTATGTCTCAGTTTCAAGGCCCTACCGTATGTCATATGACAATCTCCTATATGCAACTATATGAGAAAAGAAAACTTTTCAATTCGATGAATGCTATCTAGTTAAGGGAAGAACTTCAAACAATGATGCAACAAACAACAACACTGAAAACGAAACTTTTCAACCTAGATGACTTTCACTATCCAAAAGTAATTTCAAACATTCAACGATGCGAATGATGCAATGTAATCTATGCAAAATCCTCTTTTTGAAAACTATGCAATTGTAATCTATGCACAATTTCCCTTTTTTTGAAAGAATAAGAATGCACTCAATGCATTTTTCGATGAAATGAGAATCTACTTAATGCATGCTTTTAATGAAGGAGAATGCACTCAAAGCGACTTTTATCTTTCAATTATTAATCAATGTAATCTAAGTTCAATGATGGATCTCAAAAAACACTTTTCAATGCAATGTGATCTAATGCATTTTAACGAAAAGCAAACTATGAGACGAAAACTAAAAGAACACAAAACTCCTTAATGAAAGGATGAAGGAAAAAGGGATGCAAACAAACACTAAGAATGCAATCGTTGTTTCAAAACACTTTGTAACGAAATTCCTCAAAAGGTGACAAGACATATGAGGTCAAACACAAAGAGGACTTCCAAAGCTCAAGATCAAAACAAGGCATTCATTCCCTTTTACATCAAGCAATCATAGCAAGAAGACATTCCAAACAATGAGCAATGTAATTTATGCTCATACAGAGAAAAGACCGGAAGGAAAACACACACTGGTGAAGGATTTAGGGAAAAAATCTCAATTTTCACACACCATGAAATTGGCACGACTTTGTCACTGACAACTAGCGCCAACTGGCATGACTTGCTCACTAACAACTACTGCCAATGGCCAATTGGCGCAGGTTGCTAACTGACAACAAGCGCCAATGCCTAAAAATGAAAAAACAAAGAATTTCTCCCAACCAAGACCAGACTCACCACTTCAAGCAGTATCTAAAACAAACCCAGAAGCAAAGTACTGACCAAAAGAAACTTCCGAACAAGGGTAAACCCTAGCACCTACAGGAGATGGCGTGACTATCTAGTTGTAATCCGCACCAGATAAGGGATGGCAGGAGTGATGAACTGGCAACCTGCGCCAATTGGCGTGACTGTCAGGCTAGAAACCGCGCCAATCAAGACAACCATGAAAAGATGAAAATTCAGAAAAGTAAAGGTCAGATCTGATCCTTTGGGGGCTGAACAGAGGTTTTAAACAAAAAAAAAAGCGAACCAAAAGAGCTGATCAAGCAAGCAAAGTCAAGAATCAACCGAAAAGACAAGACAATACTCCAAATCAACGTCTCCCCAGTGGAGTCGCCAATTTTTTGTAGAGGTAAATCCCCTCTGCGGACAGAGGTGATCCCTACTAGCCCAGATCGGGTCTAGCAACAATCGTATCACGCTAAGGCGCAAGTTCCTAATTGCAATGCACTTAACCGCAAAGAAGGCTTACCTTTGAATCCAACAAGAAACTGTGGAAAAGATAGCACCCCCGTTTCCTTGCTCCGATATCACAATTCCTCATGCTCGTCGTGGATCGAACACTCGCACACACAAGAAACACGACAAAAACAAGCATAAAATCCAATATATGCAACAGACTAATAGAGAAGACACAACTGCCATGGATCATAAGAATTCATACGGAAAGGAACCATAACTAAAGTCGCTTATCATTAATTCATACAAAGGAAAATACAACCCGGCTCGACACTCGAATCTTCCTTCTGGTCGTCAAATAACATGCCCCTGCAGAAGCTCGTTGGGAATGGACAAGCTCTTCTTCAATCTCCTTGCTTGGATTTGGCCTTAAGGGAATGGATCAAAGCTCTTGCAGCATTAGGCTTTTGGGAACTTGAAGACTAGCTATTCAGCCATTCAGCCCTTCAGCCCCTTCATCAATGGATGAAGGCTATATTTATAGAGGATAGGAGGAGGTTGGGATCCCTACAATAGTGGAAGGGAGGCCTTATCCCTTGGGAGGTTCCCCATAAGGTGGAAACAAGAGGCCAAAGGAGGAAGGCCGTGGTTATTCAGTCGAAACCACTCCTGATGACTCATCCACGAAGTTGTTGTAATCAAAACTTCGCCTCTTTTTTAAAAAAAATTTTAAAAGCAGATTGGCGCGGGTGCTTAACTGGGACAGAGCGCCAATTGGCGCGGGCTCAGTGTTAATTTTCCCCCATTGGCATGAGTACATAACAGGCTACCAGCGCCAAGGAAAAAACAGGTGTTTTTAGGGGTTTTCTCAGGAAATGATCAATAGAAGAAATGTTGTCCTCATGGAAAGGGATGCAATGGTGGTATTTGCAAGGCATGACACTGCTTATTGATCACATAAATGACCCTCCAATGGGTGAGATGGGGATTGCAGGGACGGTGACAAATTACTGTGTAACAAACGTCAACCAAATTATTATGATGTAATTAATGAAAGAGCATCTATATATATTTTTTATATTAAATATGTTTAATATATATATATATATATATATATATATATATATATATAAAAATGTAATTTTTCAATAATAAAAGTGATTTAATTACAATATTTAACTAATTAAATTAACTTTCAAAATCTAAATAATATATATATATATATATATATATATAATTGATAAATAAAGTAACCTTACAAAAGTTAAACAGATCAAAACCATTATACAATTTACTCTCATAAAACACTAATAACAATTACATAATACAATCACAATAACACTACATTATACAATTTACATAATTATAATCACAATAACACTACTTTATAAAACACTCTTTACTTTTAAATAATTTATAAGAGGAAAACCTTGTAATCATGTAGTTGATAATTACCAACTACTTATATATATTATTTTATTAAATAAACCTTTTATATATTAAATGTCTTATTTTATAAAAACAGAGGCACACTATTTATTATATCACTTACTAAAAATTTAATAAACTTTATTTTTTGCTCTATATATTAAGTCACTATTCACTAATCGTTTAATAATTTTATTTAAACAAAATAATATTATATATTAATGATTAACTAATTAATATCTTATACATAAAATTTCATGATAATCTAATTGCATTTTTAATATTATAATATAAATACATTTAAATTTAATTATTGGAAAAATATTATTATAAAAAGATCAATATTAATTATAATTTACAAAGATTTATGTCATC